>VXBC01008457.1:51698-68613 GCA_013399945.1 Ploceus nigricollis | reverse complement strand
ACCAATCCCTTTCCACCAATAAGTGATGAATACAAGTAGAAGTAAGTGAAAAGGTAAGTTTACTGACACGGGGACAGCAACAGTCAAGAAATATCAGCAAATAGCCATCAGCTATGAAACTGCTAAACCTCGCAGACTCCACAGAACAGAGAGACCCAAAATGCCGGGGACAGCCCCCCAGGATGACACTCCTCAGTCAAGTGTGCGGTTCGAGGGACAAAGGGAAAGGTGGTGCCAGTGGTGCCCACCATCCCCCTGCATTCTGCTTATCTCCAGCTGGAGCTCTGGCTGGTGCTCCGCAGATCAAGGGCTGGAATCTTGCGGAAGGACTCCCCCTTTCTCTCAGAAGGAGCAGTAAAGGCAAGGTGTCTGGGCTGGGGTGACTCCATAGTCTTCTCTCCTGGAGCAGGGACCGATGGATCTGGACCAGACTGCTGGAGCGGGGCCGCCCCCTCGATGCGGCAGTACAGGCGACACGTATGCAATTCTCTTCCATGGAGCTCAAAACTGCCACCTGTAGACTCCTCAAGATGAGAGAAAAAAGCCTAACAAGAATCTCAAAAGGAAACGGCTCTGCCTGGACAAAGACCAGGAAATCAGCGAGCCAAAACCCACATGGCAAGAGGGGATGAGCTGCTTGTGAGAACCGACTTTAAAAGCGCTCGATAGCACCCTGCGCAGCAGCTTCTCCCAGCTGCAGGGTCAGAAACAGACAGGAGCAATTTTGGGCACAGTCTCTCCTCCCAGGCAGCAAGTGATAGGAAAAGAGAAAATGGCCTCATGTTGCACCAGGGTAGGTATTGATTGGATATTAGTAAAAATATTGTCACCAAAGAGACTGTCAGGGATTGGAAGAGGCTGCTCAGGGAAGTGGTCAAGTCACCTTGCTGGGGTATTTAAAAGACAAGTAGACACACAGCACTTGGGGACATGGGTTAGTGGAAGACCTAGCAGTGCTGTGTTAGTGATTGGACTTGTTGACCTTAAAGGTCTTTTGCAGCTTTAACAATTTGATGAATTCGATGGGGAGTAGCTATTTTAGAAAACAATAGTATATGAACAATAGCGTTCACATGTGAACAAAGCATTATTACTTCTGATTATTGCTTTGTCAGTGTTCAGCAGCTGTTCTGAGTCAAATTGTCTCTGTGGCATATGAGGACGTGGCCATAAGAATGTGTGTGTTCAATGGTAATTTTGTTGTCTTTTTATTTATTTATTCTATCACTTGTTCTGAATTGTAATCAGTACTGTATGACTTCAGTAGACAATTGGATTTTATAAGTAACCAAGAATCAGTAAGTGTTTTTTTAAGAAATAATGTTTTGAAATTTTCACATTTCCATGTATCATGACTCTGATACGCATACAGCTATTGAATAATTGTATAGTTTCATTGTAGTCAATCATGTGATCATTAATGATAGGCAAAAATTGGATTCTTTTTATTAGTGAATCGTTCAGCTGGCTGCAATGCTTTTCCATGCTTCCCTTTCGTGGTTCATAGGAGTTTTTTCCTATTACAAAGGTCTAATTAAAGCACCAATTTTGTTATGTTGGTAGGAGCTGATCCACTGCATTGAGCTTAGGAAACATGGGGACATCTGTTTCCACATCTAAGTTTTACATTGTTGCAGCTTTCTGCACTGTGCAGAGTGCATGTGGCGCACGGATAGGTCTATGATAAAGGTTTATTTAGGTAAACTCATGAATTTCTTATATGCCAATTTTTCTGCAATAACCATGTGACTCATTATAAATGCATGATTACTTATCCTCTTCTTTAATTGTATCACATTTTCACATGGCTTAGGACCTGCAAAGAGATTAGCAACTAATGCACAGAAAATGCTTTTCTTGTAGCAAATTCTCTTAAAAAGTGCTGTAATATGTCAAGTAAGTTGTCCATCTGTCCCACTGCTCTGTCTGCAACATTGCTAATCAGAGGTGTGATTTAGAAAGAGCTTTTAGACTGTGTATTCTCTGTTGTCAGATCTTGTTCTCCGCTGACATCCTAAGTTAGAGAACTAGTAATGTTAAAGACTACATCCAAACCTATGCCCTTTAAAATCTTTAGTATATGATTGTATTTATTGACTTTTTGAATTTCTTGATACTGTCATTTCATGGCTACAAATCCAACAANGGGCTTAGCAGAAGGACAAAGCTCAGGCAAGTCTCCGTCGAGAATATTGGACTACCAATACTTTTCTCTGTTTTTAAATCCATCTCATTAAATTTTCACTCCTAAATGAATGTCCTCCATTTTGTTTTTGCAGGGTTTGGTGAACAGTTCTGCTTCCATCTTGCCCAACTATTCTCTAGTAGATTTCAGAATTTTTCTTGGTAAAGGAAGTGCTCCCTCCCATTAGTCATTTAGTTGTCCTTGTGTGAAATGTAATACACACTTAAGGTACCCTAAGAAACTGCATTATTGAAAATACGTGCTCATGCTTTCAAATAATCTGATAAAAAGAGATACGATATGTATTATGTATAGAAAAATATAGTGTATGAATATATAATCTAGCCATTGCTGTATTTTATGGAGCAGTATGTCTAATAGATACTTCTATTGACTTTTTGAGACCATTAGTGTGGAGTAGGATATGGTATAGGATGTAGATGCAGATACTGTTTCTGTCATAGAATATTTTAAAAAATATGTTATTAGAAGAAACCATGTCTCCAAACTTAGATTTTTTAAAGCATAGTTAAAGCAGTGAAACTAGGTACTATCAAATACTTTGAGAACTAATTTAAGTGGTCATCTTTAACTTGTTAATAAAATTTTCTGATATGTACTGTAAGACTTCGATGTGATATTTTTGACAAAAAAACAAGTGCATATACATTGATAATCCCCGTACTGATCCTTTCTTTTAACTCTACTAAATTTCTAGGGAGGAAAAAACCATTAAGTGTCATAGGTATCTACATTACTTTTTTTGGATTACACTTCACTGTGACTGATAATTTCTTATGCCATGTGTGTCTTGAAACAGCTAGGTTAATCATTTTTTGAGAAGCACAGCACCAGAGAAGCAACTAAATTAATAATGTCAGACTTCAAAGGCTCTTGATCACTAAGTCACAGGTTGCCAGATTGTTTATTGTGATGTTTTCTGCTGTGACAATACTCAAATCGCAGCAATTGCCACCTGCTGATGTGGCCAGTCTTCCCTTGAGTTTAGGGTGTTCCTTAGCTTCACACACCCATTTCTTCTTGCAGGCTCTTTGTTGTCCCTTGCACTCTTGTCTCGTTGCCCTTGTCTTAGTCTCAGTGCTTCCCAAGCCCATCTCAGAAATCTTCCAAGCAGCAGCCTCAAGTGGATGAGGCTCCATGGACTGCATGCCACATTCTGCATTTCAGTGGCACAGAGTAGTGCAGACGAGAAGGGACTTGCTGCAGCAAGTGTTCAGCTATTCCTGCTTTCATAAGGAGAGGTTGGTTGCCAAGTAGCTGGAAGGCCAGAGGAAGCAAAACCAGGTATCTTCTCCTAAGTACTTCTCTTCCATCTTGTTGTGGGAAAAGAAAATAACAGGAAAGGGAGGATGTGGAAAATAGAATGTTCCACTGAGGAAAAAGGAAAAAGGTTAAGGTAAATGTTTGGCCTGGTGAAGGCCTAAAGAAGGACCTGCAGATCAGATGAAAGGAGTTTGTGGTTAGGTAGTGGAAGGCAGAACCAGCAGAATGAGACAGAAAAAGGGAGATGCTGGGAGAAGTGAGAGATTTTGGCAGAACTAGGCATAATGAGGAAAAGGAAAAGTGAAAAGAAAAATACTTAAAAGCTTAAAGCTTGTCTATTCAAAATGAAAGATTTTTTGAAAGAAAAATGTAACTAATCCAAATGGGAGTGGAGCAATTAGTAGATGGAGAAGTGCCAAATATAATGAAAAATAGAGAGGAAGAAGGAAAATGTAAAAATGAAAGGAAGTGGAAAAGGGGAGGGGGAACACCCTACATTACTTCTATTTTCCAATTCCTTTGTTTTGTCATGTGTCCTTGGGAAATCAGTTTGTTGTGATAAAAGGATTTATGTCTAACAATGGCATATCCNTTGTTTGTTAATGCTAGAACCCCTATTTCTTCGCTCCAGTGTATTGTCTGGCACACATCCCGGGTTGTACATTTCTCTGCCACACACATACTTTGGAGAGCACTGGACTAGACCCTAATGAAAAGTCTAAAGATTTGTGATGAGCTCTCTCCAAAGCTATTGCTTAGATTTCTGATGGCTTTGGTGAGGAAGATGAGGAGGTGGCCTCCTTATCACAAGATGCAGAGCTGCCTCAGTTCTTCATAAGTATTTTACAGCACTGCACAGAAGCGGATTCAGAAACAGCTTCTTAGAGCCGGTCAAAATCATTGACAAAAATAGTCATTCAGCCTGATCACACCTGGATTTTCTACATTCTATTGTCTTATATTTACCAGCTACAAGGAAAAAGATTATGGTTTCCAAAAATAAAAGCACAACTTACTGAAAGCAGTGGCCATGACTTTAGAAGATCCTAGTCCAGTTACAGCCAAAGCAGACCTGCAGCTATATGATAAAGACATTAATAATTCAATTAGGGCTTTTATATTTTCCTAAGTTTCTTCTCAAAGTAGGATCAGCAAATTGAGTTGTGCACATCCTTTGAATTAGACCTGCAATCATGCTTTCAGTTGCACAGATAAGATTAGACACACTTTTTCAGGCATAACTTTATTTATATGTGTTGGCTCTTGGTTTTCAAATATGTTTGACATAACATATGTGAAAGTAGTGTGACATTCAAACTTCAATAATAAATTATACTGGGCTCTCTTGCAAAGGGTAAGCCCACAAAAAAGCCTTTGTTTTGCTGTTTTCCCATGTGTTTTCCTGTGGAAATTCATATAACAAAGGTTTTGGGAAGGTAAGAACTGTTAAGAATATATGCATAGGCTTGTATTTAAAGAATATTTCTTTGTATTTGTTTAACAACATTTATACTTGATGTTTGTATAATTCATTTTCTTATGCCTAGAAGCAGCAATGTGAAGCAGTAACAAAAGGCAAATGCTGATAGTGAAACAAAACTATGATAAAATTATGGATTATTTATAGGTATTTTCAAGCTAGTTTATATTTGAATGCTTTCTGACCTTCTTTGTGCCCTCTGTATGTGCCCAAGTATGCTGACATATACTTGAATTACCAAACACTATTACATTTAACATCCTAGCCTTAAAAAAATCCTAATAAATCTTTGTTACCAGCAGATTATCTGTCGGATCTTGGGGTAGGCTGAGCTCTAAGATCTTGGAAATCTCTGTTCCCCGGCTCATGCTGTCGAAGAAGGAGTCAGGAAGTTTTGTGCTTCTCAAGGATGGTTATTTTCTCTTATCTCTTAATAAGGTTTCTCTGTCCTACAGCAGGTCTGTCTGGCAGGACAGCGTGCGGGGCTCTGCCCCTTCGTGGGACGGTACAGACTTCATATACTAAAAGTTACGTGTACTACATTTTTAAAACTGTGCCAATATCCATCACCCACATTGAACTGTGTGTTCCCAGTACAACCCAATAGAAAAGCGCCAACACCACAGTGAAATATGGAGGGCATAGAGAAGAAGAAGAAGGACGAGATACACCCAACTTCCTCCATCTTGCTCCCTTTAAACTCCTTATCTAAAAGCCTACTACGCTACTTTTTACACCCGTGCCATACTAATTACTACTTGTATCAAACACTCAGGGCTTGTAACTCATCTTGTAGGATTGGAAACTCTTTTCCATGGGCAGAGAAGAGAGACAGTGTCTCTCTGGGTTCTGTACAGGGGGGTTTCCAACCTTCCAGGGCAGTCCAGAGGGATGCTCTGGACTCCCACAATTATCTAATGCAGTCTGCAGTTCAGCCAAAAGGCTGGGTTTAAATGCTCTAGAAATGTAGGAACTTATGCCAGCACAAAACCTGGCAAATTATACTAACCCCATTAGTCAAATTTATACTTATATTTCAAATATGTAATTGGATTCTAGTGTCAGGGGGGAGGTTTCTGACTTTATATGTTTCCTTGTAAGAGTCCATCAGTGCTATCGACCGGTCATGTCAATGGCTTAAGGACCAGAATGGAGAGATCCCAAAGAGGTGTGTTTAATCTCCCTGTGCCTGACCTTTCTGCTGGGAATATTAGAAAATACAGTAATGGTTACAAAACAGACACCGGTTTGCATTGACTTGGACTGAGAAGATTGCTTGTCTTCAGTATGCTTCCCCATGGTGGCATCAGGAAATTCCTCTGTACTTTGTTTTCAACTCACTTTATAAACACAAATCCATCATTCTTTTAATCTGCTGGAGTGCTGGTTGAAGTTCACTCAAACATAAAAGGGTCTGTATCCTGTTGGGCCTCTGCTATCCTTTAAGTAGTGTTTAATGACTGTACTGTTTGTGAGACAATATTGGCAGAGTCGTAGGAAGACTCTATTGCATTGTGACCTAGATCATTATCAATTAGATAAACTTTAGAAAGAAAAAGAGGCCTACAGAGCTGGTTTTTAGATTTAGTTGTAAATGGAATGCATTCTATAAAGTTTTGTATGAGTTCTGTTTTATAGAGGATGTTTGTGAGTGCTTTGAAAAAGGAAGAGACACTAAACTCTTTAATATTAATATAAATATCAGAAGAGAATAATTATTAACATATAACATTAAAAACATATGTTGGACCACAAAAAGTCCTGAGTTTATCCCTCTCCCATAACACAAACTAACCCAAGCCTGGTCCTTTTAATTGATCTCCTGTGTTTTGAACTGTCAATGGGCACAAAAGTTATATTTCCAAACTCCAACTTCAAAACAGAAGCTAAAGGACTTCATTTTTAAAAGAAAGCTTAGATTCTGATGTAACCATAGCATTCTAAATAGAAAAAGAGGGTAGAGAGACTATAGAGAGTAAGGCAGATGTTATTAAACTTCAAGATAATGAAAGGGTCATGAGAGCTGACAACACCAAATAAGCTTGAGTTTCCACATTGATTTATGGTGCTGCTCTTTGCAGGATCAATTTGAAATTCTGCAAGCTGGGGCTTGAGGCTGCCAAGGACAGGCGCATGAGGTTGTAACCAGTGGGTACCTTGGTGTATATAACATGGGAGATCACAGCTTTGCCTTCTATCTGAGTTTAACCCATTTGTATTTCGGAGGAGATTAAAAAGAAAGATTAAATATGTTTGTGTCAGCCAGACATCAAATGTAGCAGTCTGTTGCTTTAGATTTACCCAGTCCATAGTAAGATGCAGCTTTTTCATCACTAGTGTTATCTAAATGTTCAGAAGATCCTTAAGCCACAGAAAACTTTGTGCTAAAAGTTCTGTTTCTTCTAGTTCCTGTGTAAAGTTTAGGAATCGTCTTTTTCAGTGTTCTCTTATTCCATAGCCGTGTTCATGTCCAATAAAGCTGCATTCACCTCACAGTTCTATTCAGATCTTAAATACTTCTCTAACTTGAGTTCTAGCTCAAGACTAGTACAAAGAAAACAACAAGCTTCCTGTCAAGTTTTGGGTGTTGTCAGCTGTGTATGAAAAAGTCAGCATTTTATTCACAAAAAAAAAGGAGAAAGTTTGTAACTGTCTGCTGTCCTTATTGAGGGAATATTTGAAAATATGGCTAGTGAAAAGGACAGCATGGATGCCAGGACAAAAATTAAATTCCTTAAAAGGGAGGAAGAAATTACATTCAACTGGCAAGCAATTCCAGTTAGCAAGGAAGTATGTGCTCCACTCCAGGTTTGAATTGGAATATAGCACAAACCAATAGTTATGAGGAGTTATTAGCCACACTGACATTTCTTTTTCCAATTAGTAATAGAGCTTTTACTAATATTTCCCTTTAAAATGTGGTTATTCAATTTCAGGGTTAGCACCCATTGGAGCCATTCTTATTTCATGTCTTTTGTTATACCAGTTGATATGCATATTTTGAAAATTTATTGTAGAGCTGCAGGCATTCCAAGACAGATATTAAGATTCCTTGAATATATTTGTTTCTTGCAATATATATATGTATATATATTACAACAGTCTTAGACACTGGATCACAAATACATCAGATAAAATAGGATTCCTTTTTGGGGGGATGAGATATGAATAGTAAATCAAAGTTTAAACTCTGAAGACAAATAAAGCTATGTGCTTTAAAAAAGTAGAGTCATTACTACTGATTAATCCTTTAGATATGTATATAGCAACATTTTCATGAGTATTTGCTATACAAGATAGACGGGTCAGGTAGTACTGCTTCAAATTCAGAAATATTCTATGAGAAGAGGTCCTAAATAACAGCATGCAAAGATATTTGTGTCCATTTGTGTCTGATTTTAATTCATTATCTGTACATGAAGTCAATACTTTGCATGGTGGAATAAGTTTTTAAAATTAATGTGATTTCTGTACACTCTGGCTTTCAGAAAATTTATGATTTATTGTCACATTTCTCTGATCCCAAAAAAGTGTCTTCTTTCCCTGATTTCATGTGAGAGACTTATGAAGCTGACCAAAGGTAAGCTGTTATCAAAAAAAGCAAAAGAAACAGGCAGAAGCCTCTTTTAAAGTCTTTTGTTGAAATGACACACCAAAGATTAAGTTAATATCTAATTCTGGTGGATGTCCAGTTGGCTGGATGTCCAGTGTCCACCCAGCCGCTCTATCACTCCTTGACTGACAGAAGTCTGTTGCAGTGTAGGCTTCCCACGGGATCACAGCATCCTTCGGGCATCACCTTGCTCCAGGCTGCGGCTTCAGGAGCTACAGGTGGAGCTACAGGTGGATCTCTGCTCTCCTGTGGATCTCCATGGGCTGCAGGGGTGCCACTGCCTCACCATGGCTGCACCAGGGGCTGCAGAGGAATCTCTGCTCCAGCACCTGGAGCACCTCCTGCCCCTCCCTCTGCAGGTCTTTTTCTCTCAGGTATCCTCACTCCTCACAGTGCAGTAATTTACATTTATGATTTGATTTTTATCTCCTGAAGGAAGTATGATTTAAAACAGTAATGTAAAAAGTGTTAATTGCATAACAAATGAAGTAAAATAACAATCTATAACCATATAATAGTTCTTTCGGCATAGCAAGAAATTTGACTTAAGGCATCCATAAATTTGGGAAATTACTGTGTTCTGCTCTTTGTCTTTTTGGTTAGAGAATGTAAATGTCTAAGAGTTTATGTCCAATTGCTGAGTGCTTCCAGGACAGGACACAAATTTTCCCAGTCTCATACAGCTTTTTGTTCTGACCAGCCTGTCCAGCATGAATCTGGTCCATGTACAGGTGGAGGTTTAGTCCAAAGCTTGCATGATCTCACCCTTGCAGCAGGGGCTGATGAAAGCTGCTGCATTGTTTTTGGCCTCATATGGATTTTATTCTGAACCCATGAAAAGGTCGAATCACTATGTAACTCAGCACCGTTGGTAATTCCTTATGCTTGTAAAAAGTGTAAATATAGGATGAGAAACACCAGGCTTTATGGAGAATATTGTCCATATTGTCTTTTAGACAGCCTCTATCATACAAAAAACCAGCAAGACCTTTTCTGTGCAATCATTACCTCTGAATTTCTAGAGGCTTGGTTGTGGTGTTTTTCTTGTAGATGCCCTCCCCCAACTCTGGCACTATTTTTCCCAGGAGTTGACTTAAGTTTTTAATCTCTATGAAGTCTGTGCTCTAATTCAGAATGGAGAAAATTGCTTGGACAGATATTTTACCTTCACTGTGCTCAGCTTGAAGTTTCAGTTGAAAAATCATTGTCTAAGTTATCTTTCCTATCAGAGTTGGTTGTACAAACATGAAGAATGTTTCTATCTGTAGTCTTTTTCTTTCTTTTTTTCCTCGCTTTTCCATGCAGCTTGCTCCATGGAATTTTGCAGAGGTAAGACTTAACTATAAAATGTTGATGTCAATCCAACATGTACAACTGCCTGGCTTAGTAAATACGCTCCTACTGCAAAAAAAAAAAAAAAAAAAAGGAAAAGGGGGGAAAAAAAAAAAAAAGGAAGTAGGTGGAACCAAAAAGCAAGAAAGAAACATAAGATTGGTAGCAAGAGAACTTGAAGGAAAATTAAAGAGTCAGCAGAAAAGAACTTCCCTGACTGAGTAGTCTTGTCTGCAAAAAGAATGGCAAGCTTGCACTGAGAATGTTGTCTAGCTTTCAGCACATTATGGACTTTGATAGGTATTTTTTCCTGTCTTTTTTTCCCCCTCATTGCTTACCTAAAATCAAATGACAGTATTTGAGGAGAAAATAGGGAACTGATGGCCTATTTTTTTCAAAGGGCTGGTTTATGTCAAAGGTTATAATTTTTGTGTGGCTCCTATTTTGCAATTGACACAGAACAGGAACTTGCTGTTCAGAACAGAATATGAACAATCTGAAATGCAGCTCCTTCTTAAAAGCTTGCTGATGTGATTGTGATAGCATATGGTTCTTACAGGTTGTTGGGAAATCCAAAGTGATATTTATGTACACAATTACAGGCTCTAAAGAGTTACTGTTCAGAAATACTATTAAGGAAACATCAATGCAATATTCAATGGTGACCAACAAAGCAAAGAGTTTTTAGATATGATTTAGGGAGAAAATACAATGAAAAGTAGGCACTTTTTTTAATCTAAGGTACCCATATTCTGGAGGATACTGCAATTCTCTTTCTGTCTTCTTTAAAAAAATGGGCGGCAAAATTGGCAAAAGAAAAATAAAGATGCTGAAATACGAAACAGTTTCCATGAAAGGGACAGAGAAATATGTTCGGTTAATACATTTATTATTATCTCAAAAGAGATGGGCATGAGAGAACGTGATGGAGTGTGAAAAGGATGGAAAAGGCTAGGGACTAACTTTCAATGTAAGAACTATGGGGTATCATATAAGTGGAACCTCTGAAAGAGATATTTCTTGCTACAAGATATACTTCTTGTAACTCATATGCCCCGTGTAATTACTACAGAGCTCTTTGTCAGAGGACATCGTGGATGTTAGGAACTTACATAGTTCAGAAAGCAACAGATTCTTTAATAGAAGCTGGTAAAAAGAAGCATATCAATGGTGACACTGAGCTGCAAATCACTTAAAGGAGGGGAATAGTCTATCAAGTTTTGATGTATGTTTATTTAACTTTTTAAAATATATTCTTGTAATGTCTTGTCAACAGCTGTTGGAAAGAAGCTACTTTGCTAGATGAATCTCTGCTTTAGTGTCGAGAGTCCTACTTTAATGTTAATTTACGTTTTTTGTAAAGAAACAGATCTGCAAAACCAGTAATGATCATGGTGCTTTCACCTCAGTCTCTTGTTTAAATCGATTTTTAAAAGTAGCATGATTTTTAGGATTATTGAATATCTCAATCTAGACCAAATGTTTAAGGACAGTGTTCTGCAGGATTGCAAATGCATCTCATAGAATCAAAGTATTCATTTCTCTTGGGCAAACAAACGCTTATTGTTTTTATATTTGGCTATCATTCATATTAGACACTTCAGTTCCTGTGGCTTTTTTGTAAAAAAACCCAAAAGGTCAGGATGATATCCTATGCACGGAATCCAACAGATAACTTTTCCTGTAACTGTGATTCGCATTTGTATTTGTTCTTCCAAAAAGGAAAAAGGTTCAGTCCATCATTGGTGACACACTCTGTTGGCAGAAAACTGAATATTTACTGGAAACAATCCCCTCTGATTTTACGTACGCATTTTATTACTTTGTTACAAAACAAGGTCAGCATAAGTGCCTTATTCTACAATATTACTTAAACATGTGTCAAGTGTGTTTCTGCTGAATTTCACAGAAGTTTTTATAAAAGAATGACATTTTGAGGACTATGGTGTAAATGTGAATAGACAAGCCCAAAGCTTTGTAAAAAGATTTACATTAGCAAATCATCATGTGCAAGAAATGTATCTTATTGTGTTTGATGGAGAGCTCTGTTTTGAACTTGGTTTTAATGCCATGGAAAACAATGTTATCTTAGTGTCCTAATGTTGCAGTTTGCCTTTAATATTTTCAAATACACATTGTTCCTACCTACATATGTTTCTTCTGGGACAAAACAAGGTACTAGCGAATACAGGTTTTTAGAAATTTCCATATCTGGTTTTGGCACTAATTTAGAAGCATTACAACTTTATCATTTTCCAAATGTTTAAATGCTTTTAAAATAAACAATATTCCTGAGCATTTCACCTTGTGAAAATATTTATATTTCTCTTCAATCAGATACATAATAAGTAACCATAACAGCAGACCACTTAAAATGCATTTCTCTACAGTGGAAGTCAAACTCTCTGTCTCTCTCAAAAATTAAAAGAACTCAATTTTGTCATGTTTCTGGCTTACTAGTATGTGACTGCAAATCAGAAATCTGTGCTTTAAGCTCTGCTTTTCTTGTAAAATTCACAGAGTTTTAACCAAAATCATTCTCTGTTAAGATAAAAACAAAACAAAAAATTCAGGACTTAAATTTATCACATAGAAACATTGTGCGCACAATTTAAAAGCAATTACACCAGGCATATGAGATAAAAAGCAAATGGTCATAGATATTTCATTTATTGATTATTGATTACGGAATGCCTCATAATCAAAACTTTCTGACAGATCTTAAAAGGTCTGTAGACTGTGGCTCGTCTCATGAGCATAGCACTCCAAATTCAACTCCCATGGATCTGACTAGCCTAACAGTGTATCTGCTTACATGTTGCTTATGTTTATTGACCAAACAAGCAACTAGAACCAGCAGTCCTTATGGCTGTGTTTCCGGTCACTCATTTGCCAATTAGTTTCCATCAATATTTACCTTAAACACAAGGCAAATTTACTGTTGCACTTAGCTTGTAAAATTGACATAAATGTCAACCCAATTCACATCAAAATAAATATCGAAGTCACTTGGAAGTTGGACACCTGATGTGAGAAACTTTCCCAAGGAAAAAAAATTTAAATACGGAAGACAATCACAATCAAATGTTTTTAATAATGTTGAACTAAAATCTAAACACAACAAGAAAGTAGTATCTGTGTTTCTTAATGTGAATGGATGAATTGATTTGGTAGGGAATTGGGTCTTCTATTCTGATGATATTTAAAATTGATGCAATATAGCTTTGTTGCATTTTGTCTTTCATCAAACTGCACTTTAGAAGTGTAAAAGGCAAAATACAGCTTTCTGGTACTCATGTCGGCTTTGTGATTTTATTGTTTTCTTCTTTTTTCCTTTTGTCTCAGTTATGTGCTCCCCTTCATGTGTTCCATCTACATATATCCCCCCTCCCATTCTTATTTGTTCTTTATACTTATTTTCAACTATTCTTTTAAAACCCCAATATATTAATTCTCCTTTCACCCTTCAGTACAGCCTATAATACTCCATTAACACAAGTTTTTTTAAAGTATTTTGCTGATTCGTTATCAGCATTTGATTACGGAGGAGGAAATCTAATAGCCACTAAAAATATATCAGGTTTTGTTGTTGGTGTTCAACAGCTTTTCATCTTTATATGACCCACAATCTTAAAATTCTGACAAGTTTCTCCACTGTAAAAGTTTTGGGAACATACAAAGTGACAGAGGAGAATGACAGGTAGGATTTACCAGAACTCAGAAATAGGTCACACTATTTTGTAAGCCTGCAAAAAGTAAATGAGTTGCATATGGGTTGTCTTGACATACAGAAAAAAAACCCACATTGGCTCTGCAGTGAGCAGGGGAAGATGATCCACTAAATCTGCGCCTGACTAAATTTGGTTAAAAATTACCTCTACATTCCCCCAGCATGCATTTTGCACTCTTGTCTTCTCCTTTAAACTGTTGTTACATTTTATGAACTGCTGTTACCTTTGGTTGAAGCACAGTATGTCAAAGATCAAGTTTTTACCAAGAGCAAACCTTCCTCCAGCCTAGGCAGTGTTTGCATTATTTTAATAATTTAACTTTTATTTTGCCACAAGTGCTAAACTCCCAGAGAGTTAATTTAAAAATCACTGTGGTTTTTATGATAATTTAAAACATGGCTACTGTATGGAAAAGTTATTACCGTAGAGTGCCTGGGACATATGCCAGAAAGGCTTAAGTAAGGAAAGAAATAGGTACATTTGCTCTCTTATCTAAATAGACCAACAGCAATATTTTCTAAGGGTCTGCATGGGAACTGAGAGAATAGGACATAATTTTAACTGGTAACTGCCTATACTTACTTACTCCCATCTGCTGCTTCCTAACTTGCTCCCTCCTCTCTCCTAGTACCTCTTTTTATTCAGAAGGACAAAAGCTGCTTCCTTCTTGCTTATTTTAAAATCATTAGACCATAGTGATGGCATCAATCATCTCTTTCAAGTCCATATTTTGTCATTTTTAAACTTTGGTTTATATGCTTTACCAAACTTTTGTTTGCTGAAACCCAAAGCAGCATGATGATACCGAATGGAGATGCACTAATGTACTAGTACACCATTTGAGTTTGATAGAGAGATTTCAAATACTCAGGAAATTTCAAAGTTCAACGTTTTGCATACTTACAGGGTTTAGGGATTGTTTTATTCAAATGTATCCATCATTTAAAAACATTATTGTTGTTTGATGATGATTCCATTCTGTAAGAGATCTACAGCTACCTGAAAGGAGGTCACAGTGAGGTGAGTGTCAGTCTTTTCTCCTGGGTAACAAGTGGCAGGATGAGAGGAAACGGCCTCAAGTTGCACCAGAGGAGGTTTAGATTAAATTTTTGGATTTTCTTTTTCGCAGAAAGGGTTGTAAAAGTGTGGTGGAGTCACTATCCCTGGAAGTGTTAAAAAAAAAAACTGTGGATATGGCACTTGACGACATGGTTTAATGGTGAACATGCTTGTGATGCTGGGTTGACAGTTGGACTTAATGATCTTAAAGGTCTTTTCAAGCCTTAATTTTTCTATGGTACTATGATCTAGTGCTTTTATAGCTCAAAGGTGTTTGTGACCTGCCTGAGACTGAAAAGAATGTATTATGTGGGTTGTCTAAAATATACATACGTGTGCACTCCTACACACATACCTAATGCAATATATTTAGTTCAGACTATTTAAGTATGTAGAAATGTTTTACTTTATGCCCCCATACAGTAGTACTGGCAAAAACATCTGCACTTGGGTATCACTGAAACGACCTTTTTTTCAGGCTTCTGGCTGACAATGTGGATCAGCAGTCTGTATTTCTTCTTTCTTTAGACAAGTATATAAAAAAGTAAATACTTTCTGTTCCTGGACTAATATCTTTTTAGTAGATAAGCAGTGCTTACCTTCAGTTTAATTTCAGCCAAATTAATTGGCAAATGTAAATATTCAGTTTGCATATGTTTGTTGAAAAAAGGCAAAGTTTTACAATTACACGTGTTAGAATGATTGTGCTCCTGGCCTAACAAAGAAAGAATAGAAGTAGAGACACATTGTCAAAGCCAAGATGAAATTGTCTTATTCATGCACCTACAGGCTTTCCTCTCTGTGGTTTAGGGACAAAGGCAAGTTAGGAACTGTCTCAACCTGTTTTTTGTCTATACAGGCAAATCTCTGTCTTGAGACAATTACTGCTGTAACTCTCAGGCCTGAAGCTCAAGCTGTGCAGCAGAGCTGCAGTCACAGTCCCCTCCTGAGCTTGTGCAGCTGCTCATTCCACCGTGCTCCCTGCCCACGGGCAGCTGCTATTCAGTGGTGCGATGGCTGCGGTAAAACCGCTCCGCACCCTGCAGTCCTGGGGTGAAACATTGCAAGCAATGGATCCGACTGTGATCTCCAAGACTTCAGATTAATGAAGCTGATTTGCAGTCTATTATTTAGGCGCTAGATGTCTCCGTGTGCTATAAGCACACCACACAGGCTATGCTTACTATGCTTTAAACAAAGAGGAAATCGCTAGAGGCAAAGTTAGTAGGGCTGTGTTCATAGACATACAAGTGAGTTATCACTTTGACTTCATCTGTTTGGAATATTCCCAAGGAAATAACTATGTTGGGAAATGCTTGTATTTCCCGAAGCATTTCATTGAAGCATCTTGAATCCGATCAGGGCATGCTTTTTTCCATTTTTTTTTTTTTTTTTTCTTCTACTGGCTCATTAGTAATGAGTGTGGCCCAACCTTGCTGCGCGGAAATGGTGGGAGGTCCCAAACTTAAGAGAAGCCCGTTCTCAGATTTGCATCAAAGCTGACAGCCTGAGGTGCCCTGAGGCTTCACAGTTCCTCTTGAGTGTCTATACCAATTGATGCTCTTTGCTGTGTAATAGCTTCAGGCAAGGGTTCCCTGAAATTCAGAACATTTTGGGCTTTAGTTTGATTTTACTTAAAAAACATTAGAACCCGAAACAAAATTAAAACAAAACCAACCAAACAACAACAACAACAACAACAACAACAAAAAACCCACAAAAAACGCAACCAAACCAGAAGGTGGAATCAGGTTCTCCAGTCGGCTCTTTTCCCCGGTCAGCCTGCCCGGACTACAACCGCCGTAAGTAACTTTGTTCAGCCTGCACGTACCGACAGCCGCCGCGTGTCTTTGCTACTGTCGCCTCTCATGCGCTCCGGGTGTCCCCCCATCCCTCGCCGCTGCCCCTCCGGAGGCAGCATGCTGTCTCTTCCCTCGCTGCCGCCTCGCTCTCGTACCTCGCGCACATTTCACACCGCCTAGGCAGCACCTGCCCATTTATGACTGTGGAACTATTATTATTATTACTTTTTAAAGTATTATTATCATTATTATTACTACTACTACTACTGTTGTTACTCTTACTTTAACACGGACATCGGCATCTAACGTTGTGTCCAGTATTTGAGCTGCAAATCAGCTCTTTTCCACTCTGCCCACAGGACAGCCGTAGTTCAGGAGACGGATGCAAAGTACCCCGTGCCTCCTCTTGCCCCCCAGGCCCGGGTGATG
>VXBC01008457.1:28677-51375 GCA_013399945.1 Ploceus nigricollis | reverse complement strand
GGCCGCGGCTTTGTTGGCGCGCCTGGTCGGATGCTGCCGGGATCGCGGTGAAGAGCGGCCGGGCTCAGGTCCGCATCGCGGCGTGACTGCGCTGGGACTTGTCATAGGCATCGCCGAGTGCTTGGGTTGTCGTGGAATGCCGTCCTTGTGACTGATAACCAACAGCTGCTTCGCTTGTCCAGAGGCACGGAAGAAACAGTGAGAGTTGTACATCATCGCAGCCCCTCTAAGAAAGGAGGATGTGCAGCGAGTAATGCACTGCATTTTTGCTACATCGTAGCTTAGATGAGGGCTGTGTGCTGAAGAGAATATCCTTGTTTGTATTTAAGTGTGTATTTAGTGACACGGTTTCCTTGAACAGGAAGAGGTTTTATATTTCTCAGTAGTTCTAAAAGCAGAATAGCCGCTATGGCTCGACAAAGACAATATAATAAGGACGATAAAGCAGTACTTCATATTTTTTGTGGCATTAGTCTGTTTTCATGAATCACAGAAAAAGATTTGCAGTGGCTTAGCTACTGATGTGAAATGGCCCATGGGTAGCACTAAGGAAAAGGGAGCTTCATCTTTGTTCTTAGGAGTCTACAGCCCTTCAAGGTGCTTTGTCTACATGGGTCTTGTACACTGCCTGCACAAATGTGAAGTCTTCTGCCAGATCGAGTTTGTTGGGCCTGCTTCTCCTGCACTCTCTCTACTAATACAGCATCCAGCAGACTGTATGCTGGGGACTTGAGCTAGGCAAAGAGGCCAGAGAAATAAGTTACACGTAAAGCATGAGAAATGCCCCCAAATACAAAGGGATTCAGGGAGAAGAAAGGGAGTTTGGAGAGGAAAAGGACAAAGACAAGGGGTCTTGTGAGGTCCATGCTAAAATGAGAGTGTCTTCTGGAGTTCAGTGTATGGTCTCAACAGGAGCTGTGGTGTGTGCTGTTTTGAGATGGGGATATATGTTTTCCAGTGGCACACTGTGGGGTTTTTTAGTTACAAATATTAACACATTGCCCCCACAGTATTTTGTGGGGAAGGTGGTGTTAAGGATTGGCTGGAAGCTTTTAGCCAGTTCATCTGACTTGTTGCTAGTTGTTAGAGACACTAACTAGAAGATGGTGGCCCCTATGTGTAAAAACCATTGTTTTCAGAAGGGCCTGTGAAATCCTCTGAAGGTTTCCTAGCTGTTACAGGTTCTGTGACTGGAAGTTACCTTTTGGTGGTACAGTTCACTTTTCTTCCAAGTTTACAAACCAAGGGACCAAAAAAAGGTTGTTTTCCCTTTAAGGCATGAATATAAAAATAGGTAGAACACAAGCTGTGGGACTACTTTGGTTATTTTGCAGCTTTTCTTTCTTTTTTTTTTTTTTTAATTTGAGTTGATAATATTTGAGTAGCTTGTACTTCAAAGGAATTAGGAGGTTTATTTCCTTAAGTAATGACAGGGGGTGGTGGGATAGGTGCTTTTCCATCTTATTTAAATACTTCAAAACAACATTCTTACCACCAAGGCTGTGAAGAAATGTCTGCATGCCTTGGGCAGTTGGGACTAGAAATGTTATTTAATTATGGATAACTTTAAATGTGCTTTAAATAAAAAGCACAATCATTAACTTCCTTTATTATATGTCCAGTGTGTTTCAGAAGTTTTATTAAACAGTTTTAGCATACTGTTTTTGTATGTTTTAAGTCCAGCTTCTTGCTGTGGAAGTCTTGTTTGCAGAAAATAGGCAGTGACTCAGTTTTGTTTGTCTTACCTGTTGAATAGGACAGAGCTGTTGGCTTCTTTACCTGTGGGAAGGCTCTGACTACTCTCTGTGGTAGGATTGGAGCTCCATCTCCTCTTGATTTTGCCTTGTACTGGAGCTGCAGGGAGCCGGGGAGGAGAGGGAACCTGGTTCCCATTGTCTGCTGGAGGCTGATGCTGCAGCTTCCACAGCTGTAAGGGCACACCTCTGCTACCTCTGCCCTCCAACTGAAGGAGGTCCTTGGCTGATGGGCCACATCATGCACGACTTCAAGGAAACTTGTCCCACAGTGCTTGCGATGAACTGTTCTTTACCTTTTGTGTGCATGCACCAGTGATTTAAAAACTTCAGACAGAAATTAGCGGGAAAATTGTCACCTAGTAAATCTTGCTTTCTGTATACTAAAAAATTAAATCATAGGAATATAATCTGAAGCATATCAGTAAGGTTCATGCTTTGCATTAGTAAGGCTAATAGAATCACCTATGGTATGCATCAAAACATGATTAAAGTCTGTGTTGTAAATTGCAGTTTTTTGTTTGGAGTCAAATTGTGATTAGACTTGATACATTCTCAGCTTATTTTTACCAAAAGGGATTTCATTATTGATTTAATGGAGGTATTTTTTGGCAAGAAGCTTATTTTTACCAAAAGGGATTTCATTATTGATTTAATGGAGGTATTTTTTGGCAAGACAAATGGGAATGAATTATTTGTAGATGTGGGTGTAGAAATCCACAGAATTATTTTCATGGAGTAGTAATACTGAGAAAGAAAGTGGAAAAGGAGTAGAAAAGTTGAGCAAAAATGTGAGGGAGAAAAGTGATATATTTGGCAATATGGAAAGAAAATAGTGAAGGCATTAAAGAATGAATACTTTAGGACTTATAACTGATTTTATTGCTTTGTTGTGAAGTAGATTAACAGAAGGGATGTCCTAGTAGCTCTTCTATCTTTTTGGCACATGGGATTAAGAAGAACATGTAAAAAAGAGTAGTGCAGTCATACAAGATGACTAGCTATACCTGGCAGGATGTTGCAGTACTTGGCAGTAGAGTGCAGAGTTCTTGAAGTTTCCTAGAATGGAATTCACTGTAGATAAGCCAAAATGCGAGTGTAGCCACCAGCTCAGTAGAATGAATACCTAATGGTGGATTACAGGGCTTGGTTTTGCTGTTTGAAGATTGAGATTTTGCTGTTTTGAGATATCCCAAATATGCTGTTTGTGTTTTTCACAAAAGGAAAATTATAACATGTTTTTTCTTTTACAAAATTCTACAAACGTATCATGTTGTGTAAGTTAAGTCACTCTTCCTTTTTCACCGGGTTCTTAACTCATGTAGTTCTGTGATTTCTGAGATACTTTAGAGCCGTGGATTATGTTGGCATTCAGATATACAGTCAAGTTACTCTTCTTTAGTTTCTTTTTCAGTAGAAACTCTTTTCAAAGACTTTGTGCCCTCATGCGATAGCTGGTATGTGCTTGTGCCCTTCTGCTACATTGCTACAATTCCTACAGCAAAATGAAAGCTGTACTGTATTTCAGCTACTGTGTATCAGTGTGGCATGTTAATGTAAGTGATCCGATAAAGGTGTATTTTGTGTTGCTTATTGCAGTGGGCAATTACAGTGGCTGAATTGAGGGGGATTTGGTTCTTAGAGGAGGAGAGGTGATTTTGGAAAAGTGAAGATGAAAGACAGGTAAATGAGGTCTTAAAGCGTAGTAGAAGAGTGACCACATCACATCAGGCCAGGTGTCCATCCACGCAATTACCCAGGGTCTGACAGTGGTGAGTAATAGTCATTTGGTGAAGTTACTGCACTGTGATGCTACTGCTTCCAGTTCGTGTTTCAAGGACTTCCTAAACTCGAGGCAATGTTATTTATCCAGTAATCCTCAACTGAATTCTCTTCTGCAACCTTGTTGCTCTCTGAACCTATGTAAATTCTTGATGTCCAAAGCATATAGTACTGAGACAGGTTCAGAGACTTCTGTGTCAGTTTTTTTTTTTCCTCCTTGGAAGAGGCATGAAGTGTTGTTTGCATTCTACCAGCTACTTCTGATTCTGTGGTGACATATAGCCTCTCTATTAGTCATCCATCACCAGTATGAAGAGTCCTTTGGGGATTCAAAGAGTGAGTTCTCACTGGATGTGATTGGATGTGATTTGCAGCTCTTAATTTTTTTTTAATGCAGACTCATTTAACTTGGGTCATACAAAGGCAAGACAAAAGAATGTGGGTGTGCACCTGCAACAATTCAGTTTTTCAAGCAGCGTTTTTTTTGTGGTTGCTGCACAGTCACAATCTGCTGAGACAGTGCTTCAAATATGCAGATTGAGAGGTGACATGTCATTTACTGAAGCTTCAGTTGGACTGAAGAAAAAGTTCTAAGAACTTAACAGGTTTGCCAAAGACAGAAATCCACATGCTGATTCTTATTTTAAATATAACTTAAACATGACAACCCTTTGATGATTAAGTGATTATATGAGTACACTCAGGAGTGTTTTGCATATGTCAGTTTACTGAAGCTGAATATTGGATCTGATTCTTTTCCCCACTGCATGTTAGTCTGTACTTTCATATATGCTTATAATCTACTTATAAGAGCTTTTCTGATTTAATAATAGATATCTAATCTTACTGTCCTCTTTGGAGTAGGATTGTAGGCCCAGTGATCCAAGGTAGTGCTAGAACTCAACTTTACCTCTCTGAAGTGTATTACAATTACATAGAAAATTTTCTGCTTTGAAGTCCTAGGCTGTAGCTGTTAGGTTGGGATTTATGTTTTTCTAGAGACTGCAGATATCTGTATATCACTTCTTATTGTTTATATGAGAAGTAGTTTAAATGCTTTTCCCTGATTTTTATTTGGCTTTTTCCCTACCATCTTATTCAGGTTCCCTAAGGTGCATGTGGCAAATCCGTCCCTTTCATGTGAAAGTTGTTGACTTAAATGTAGCTGTTTATTTACTTAAAAGTAGGCTTGTACTCAGATGCATCACTGAGCTGAGGCCAAAGCGTTCTCTAAACTAACCCTCACAATGTCCCTCTGAGGCTGGTGACCACTTTTTCTTCTCATGTTACAGGCTTGGGGCCCAAATAATCTGTGACTCACGCAGTAAGCTAATGACAGATAGGTGACTAAAATGCAAGTTTCCACTCTTGATCTCTTTACACAAATTATTAAACATTTCATTTCTGAAAGTGAAGCAGTAAAAATGATTACATTCATTTTGCCTATTTTGGCACATGCCATATTTCCTAGTGTGCTCTTGGATGTGCTGTATTTAAGTTGTTGATAATTCACGTGTTTCTGCATGGTTTCCTCCAGCAGAATATGCTATTTTTTAAACAGTGAATGAAAAACAGAATAGACCTCACCATTTTATAATTTGCAAAGATAAACTGTCAAAAATAAACAATGGGTAGGAAAGTAGAATTCACTGGAAATGTCAGATACAATTTCAGATACACTGACTACAGTTTGCTGTGGCTGCTGGCTTATGTTTCTTTTTCTAGTGGGCAAAATCTGAAGCTACTACAGTTCTGCTTGAGCAGACTGAAAATTGCAGTGTCTACTGGTCAATTTAGAATTCTTGAAAGTTTACCTAGATGTTTGGTGTCTAGGAACAGGAAAAAAACATGTCCCTGCAGTTTCTGCAGTAAGATGTATATCTGCAGCACTACAAAAATCCCTAAGTTTTGTACGTAAACTTTCTGCAAGATCAGATACTTCATCTGCTGCATCAAATGCTCTGTAAGTGAAACCAGGTGAGTGCTGCAGAGCTTATTCACACAAACTGTATCTGAAGGACAAAAGCCCAGTTGTCATTGCAGCAGGGAACCATTTTTATTATACCAATACCCTCTGGTCTTTGTCTCATCCTTAATGGTGATCTGCCAAATACTGGTACAAGAGGATACAAATGAAATTCATGGCTCCTCTGTATGCTGTCAGCCATGGACATGAGAGTGGTTTTACTTGACCATAATTTCGTACTTATTCCCACAGACAAATGCTATTCCAGAGCGTCTATTTACCTCTTTCCCTTGGAACACAATCTTTTCACCATCCTCTCCCCCTCACCTCATCATCATTTCTAATCCATAGATTTTTAAATTGTTTTGCATATCACTTAAACATATGTAGTCCAACTTTCCCTACTTGTATATATGTTTGAAATTTCTTCTGAACTGGAGAGAGGCTTGTGTTCTCCAAGATTTCATTAGACCAGCTGATGAAGATTATTTCTATTTCTGGGCCTTCTCTTATACTGTAAATATAGTGCATGCTTTCACTTCTGTTTCTTGATGTGTGGTACTGAAGTGGTTCTGTGATTCTGTAGTTTGAAAGATTTGGTTTAAGAAATATGGACCTTGCAATTTTACATGTTTTCTACATGCCAAGAAATTCACTAAAGATTATTAATTGCTACACAGAAAATTCAGAAAATCAAATGCAATGGAGCTTATTTTCTAAGTTTCGTAACCTTTATCATTCTTATATCTCTGTTTCTTGCTGATTTTTGCTCTAATTTTCTTCTGAAAATGCTGAGCATGGGAGAAAACTTGGTGGAGGCATGCAGAAAACAGCATATGTGTCTAGATGTCAGTAGAGTTTCTAAAGGTTTTTTTTTTGTAACTCATTTGAGATTTTTCAGGCTGTTCTAAATATTGTGGTTTCCAAAGTTACTTTACTGTAGCAGCGCATCTTACTATGCACATATTCTTTCCAGCTTTTGTACATGGGTGGAAAAGTAGGTTCCTTCCAGTATGCCATCTGTTGTCTTAGTGAATAGGTGTAATTTCAGAATGAGGCAGGAGGAGAAAATGTGAAACCAGGGAAGAAGGCATGTGGGCACCCTGTCTGGAATTGTTCTTACTGGTGAGGTTGAGATCTGTTGAACTGGGGACATCCAAGACACTTGAAGCACTGAAGTTTGTATTTCTATTGTGGTTGACCAGCTTGAAGGTCTACAAAGGTGTGCATGTCATGCTTTAGGAGCTTGCCTGACATCACATTCTGTTCAGTAATTGTTTCTTCTTAGGTGCTTTTTAATAGTGAGTTCTTGTCCCTTTCTCTTTTCATGGGTTTCTTACTGCCCTTTGGTTTTATACCAGACAAGTGCCTCTACCAGGAAAGCAGTAGTAACTTTTGTGGTACAGAATCACTAGGTTGGAAGAGACCTTCAAGATCATTGGGTCCAACTCATGCCCTAACACCGCAGCTAAACCATGGCACTGAGTGCCACATCCAGTCTTTGTTTAAACACATCAAGGCATGGTGACTCCACCACCTCCCTGGGCAGACCATTCCAGTATTTCATCAATTTACTCTTTCTGTAAAAAACTTTATCCTAATATCCAACCTATATTTCCCTTGGTGCAGCTTAAGAGTGTGTCCTCTACTTCTGTCAGTTGCTGCCTGGAGAAAGAGACTGACCCCCACCTGACTACAACCACCTTTTAGGAAGTTGTAGAGTGTGATAAGAGTGAGTCTCCTTTACAGTAGATAGAGATATCATTTAGATAGAGAGTGAGTCTCCTTTTCTCCAGGCTAAACGCTCCCATCTCCCTCAGCCGTTCCTCACAGGGCTTGTATTCCAAGCCCCTCGTTGCCCTCCTCTGGATGTGCTCAAGCATCTCAACGTCCTTCCCAAACTGACGGGCCCAGAACTGAACACAGCACTCAAGATGGGGCCTCACTGGTGCTGAGTACAGGGGAAGGATGACCTCCCTGCTCCTGCTGGCCACACTGTTCCTGATCCAGGCCAGGATGCCCTTGGCCTTCTTGGCCACCAGGGCACTGCTGGCTCATGTTCAGCTGGCTGTCGACCAGTACCCCCAGGTCCTTTTCTGCCTGGGCACTGTCCAGCCACACTGTCCCCAGCCTGTAGCATTGCAGGGGGTTGTTGTGGCCGAAATGTAGGACTCGGCACTTGGATTTAAGATGATTAAACTCCCATCTTATTGGACTCTGCCCATCCATCCAACCATTCCAGGTCTCTTTGCAGAGCCCTCCTACCTTCCAACAAACCGATGCCTATTCTCAGCTTAATGTTGTCTGCAAATTTACTACTGTGTTGCATGGGGAGATATTTTTTTGTGTATGTGTTGTTTTCCTCCACCCTTTCTGAGTCTTCTCCTTAGCGATAATTATATACTCTTAAGACTAGACAGTGTGGTAATAGCACTAGAGCTGGTGTAGTTTGATGGTCCAGATCAACAGAAGTGTGTCATTTTTTCTGGTTTATTTTATTTTATTTTTAACATCTGTGATCTTAAGACCTGTGATCCTTAAAATGTACTTAAAGAGATGCATGAATTATGAAGTAAGCAAACGTTCTGTACAACGTTTTCAGATGGTGTGGGTGTGGGAATTTATTAGCATGTTTGACATGTTTTATTACATTTAGCATTTGACAATACAGAAGTGTAAAATATCTTGGATTTTTTCTCACTTTTTGGGTGGTGTCATGTGACATTTTGAATTATCTGGTAAAATAAGCTAATTTCTTTCCAGGAAACCAGCCCCAAAATGAGTAACGGATAAGCATGCTGCTTGCTTCCGAGCGCACAGTCATGTCTCAGGAGATTCATATGTTATGCCCTGGTTGTACAGTGCATATGTTTCCAGTTTCTGACCGTGTGGAACAATGTGGGCTTGTATGAGAGTGTGGTAGCAGCACAAGTTAAAAGTGGTGGAGGAATACTTGAGGAGACGGGAGATGTTGCAGCCTGTTCAGCGGTTCACTGCTGTCTGTATGCTGGGGTTTGCTGTCCACATCTGTTTGCTCAGTTGCTCTGTAGACGTATCCAGGCTTGCAGATATTCAGTTTTCACTTGGAAGCTGTGCAAAATAAACCTTTTAAATGTTGTTTTTCTTTTTTTTTTTAAATTTAAGGTGGTTTAAGCTGGCTTGGCTGATGTGACCAGTATGAGAAGTACTCGTTTGCTTGCTCATGCTGTAGGAAGGGGTGCATGAGCAGAAACCTGGATTGTGTGAAGTTGCACTACTCTTGTAAAAGAGTGATACGCAAATAGTGCTGTCATCCAGCAGATGGTTGGCAATGAAGTACTTCAGATACTCCAGATACATCGTGGGCTGAAGCATCTGAGATCCTCCAGCTGAGTCTGTGCATTGGAAGCTTCCCTCTTACTGATGGGCTGGAAGCACATGCTTAAGTGTGGCTCTGACTAAAAGCTGTGTTGAATAATGGATTTAAAATCTTGCATAATACTGTGTTGAAAGCTGATGTGCAAGAAGTTTGGGAGTAGTGAGAAAGCAGCATTCGTAAATGGCATGACAGCACATTTGTACAGATAGAGCTCTGTATAAATGTTAGGTAATTGGTTGTATATGGTGTGAGAACTTGACTGTTATTGAAAGCACTCTGAAGCAAGCTGCAAAGTAAAATACTGCACCCATTCTGTGTACCACAGTACAATTGTAAAAGTGGGAGATGTTCTTGTCTGGGACTGACCATCAAGAAGAGATGCCCAGATCATGAGTTCCTTTAGGAGACCACAGCATAGGCAGAGGTCAAAGGGAAATGTGGGAAAATTCAGGTACATAGGAGTTTTCAATGTGGTATTTAAATAGTTCAACAGTTTGGGTATTTTGTCCTGCATTTCACTCTGTAAATGCATTTGCAGAGTAAAATTTGTGCTGTATTTGTGACACACAAACTGTATTTGTGCAGGCAAATAATTGCATTCTCTGGTGCATGATTGGCCATACAGACAATTACTATACATGCTTTTGTGTGGTGCTCTCTGAAGGCTTCCACAGAGTGAAAATAAACAAACCAATAATTTGAATCAGATTATCAGTCTGTCTTTCAAAAAAGCTAGTTGCTGCTCTGCAGGATAGAAGACATCCTTTTTCAGCTAGAGAATTTCAAATAACACATGAAGAGGGAAGGGAGTATTGCAATGGTTACTCGTGTTGTAATGGAAAACTGTATGGTGAGTCTTTAGAATGTACTGAGTATCTCCTTATTGGCTTAGTGTAATTATTTTTATTTTGTAGTGGTTAAGACAGCAATTCTGCCGTCTCTTTCCCACCCATCCTTGAGGTGACCTGTGTTTTCACTTGAGTGGGACAGTTGAAAACCTTTTACAATTGCCAATATGAGGGTTGCAAACAAAGCAGAATGCTTTGTACAACACAGAATATGTTTGAAATATAACACAAGTGTTTCCAATGGCTGCTGTAATTAATGTGGTTTTTTTTTTGTTTTGTTTTTGTAGGTTTTGTTTTGGTTTTTTTTTTTTTTTTTTTTTTTTTTTTTTTTTTTTTTTTTTTTTTTTTTTTTTTNGTTATTTCTTTAGAGGTCTGGCAGTATTTTAGGAGGCCTTGGTGGGAAGAATTGTGGGAAAATAATTTTGTAAAACTATTTCAAGTCTTGCATAGCCAATCTGGGTTCAGTTGCTATAGCTGAGTAGTTTAAAAACTTTTTAACTGTTGATATTACACTATAATGAATACTGTAGTAATTTTGCCAGTGTCACAGAAAAATGTCCTAACTGAAAAATTAACCAAGTTTAAGGAGTTGGGGTTTCAAACCATAAAAAAAGAAAATCTCAATGCTGGATCAGATTTTTTAAAATGTTTAATTAAGAAGCTAGTTCAGCATTTGTTTAGCTAGACATAAATACTGTATTTGAACTAGCTGAAAAGCTCCATCTCTACCAAGCTTTTAATACCATATCTAAAACACAGAAATTACTTTCACTTCTGAGAGGTGATAAGTTGAGTAAAAGCACATGAGGTTAAAGCAAACTGTTCCACAGTGCGCATAACTGGTTGGGCAGTTAAGTTTGAGAGCAGATGATTAGGTTTGTCAAAGAACAGAAAGGAGAATGCAGAAAAGTAATTATAATGAACAGGTGCAAGAAGCACTTCTGGAGGACTTGGAATAATTTTTGCACTCTGGGATAGCTACGCCAGTTAATGTTTCAGTGCCTTCATTGTCATTGTGCATACATCAGGAGATGGATTGTCTCCTATGAAAGAGTAATCCAGCCTGTTAAATAGTTCTTTTTCCTGGAAACAGTGAACTATCAGATTTTGCAGCATGTGGGACAAAAGGCTCCTTTGCTACTTCTCAGAATAAGATTACAGTTGTCACATTTCTCCTTCATCAGCGTGCCTGACACTTCAGAGTATGGCTCAGACTTCCCTTTGTTAGTGGAACAGAAAGAGGATCTTTATATTCTTCCATTATCAGTAGTTTTTATTTTTCCTACACTTTGCTGTTTAATACACATGACCTATGCTTAAATCCCCTTCAGGATTTGGTTTCAAAAGTTAGGTTTCAGTTAACTGAAACTTGAGCATCCTTCTCTAAAAATTTCATCTATAAGAAGTGTTAATCATAATGAGGATAAAAAAAAATTATGCCAGCTTTGTGAATACTCTGTGCAACACTGTTGACTGGAAAACCGGAGAAGACAGTCAAATGCAGGTTTGTCTCTTAAACGATTCAAGTGTGGTGAGTTAGAGCTGCTGCTGAGGATGGGCCAGGCAGTGATAGCACTGGTATGTTTTCCTCTTGGTGTGCGTGTGCTTCAGAAGAAAGATGGAAACAATAGTAGTAACTGAAATAAAACCAGCACTCACTTCTGGGCGATAGGTATAGAGATCTGGAGCAAGCGTGTTGCTTCCAGGCTTTGTCTCCAAACCCAGGCATCTCAGCAGAAAAAAAATCAAAGGGTTTGCTGAATAAGATGTAGGTGGCTTTCTTATAGAACCATTCCTGATGTACCTTTACTAGCAATTGAATTTTACTGTGAGTAAATCAAGAGTTTTCTGGCTTTATGCACCTCAGCTTATTAAAAGTGTTGACTAAGTTGCATCAGCATGACTAGAAATAAAATAGTATTTGGTATTTTAATTTAAACAGCTTTTAGGGCTTCCAGTGTAGAAGGCATGCTTATATTTTTCAGGTTCTTTTCCATAAGGGAAAGTGAGGAGTTTGTTCAGCTTCCGTGTACAGAAAAATAGATGTAGACATTCTTTGCATAACTGTGGGGAAGCAGGGATTGCTAGCTTTCTCATTGTTCATCTGATTTCTTAATCTCATAATACAAGTTAACTCTGAAAATACTCAGTGAAAAATACCCACTGGAACTATGAAGAAATGGTCTGTGTTGTACTGGCTTCCCACACCACATGCTTTTGAGTTTAATTGTGTTGAAGACACATGTGGTATTGTTCCATGCACTTATACCATGGCAAGTGACCAGTAGCAACTGAGTAACAGGTACTTTGTAAATCGTCACAGCTTCAAGTGGCTGTTCTTGACACATGTGGCTTAAAATTGCATTTTGTTGTTGTTTCTTTTTTTGTTTTATGGATTTTGATCTGTATTCTGAAAGCCTGTCTATTATTTTTTCCCTCTGTGTGTGTGTGTTCCAGTGACTTTATAACATGCAAGGCACTGATACCAGGGGGAGCTCCCCTGCCTTCCTCCGTCCTCAGAACGGGAGCAGTCACAGGTCTTCGGGGTACGTCCCGGGGAGAATTGCCCCTCTCCGTCCCCCGCCGCCTTCGCAGAGCCATGCTGCAGCAGAATTTACCTCGGCGAGACAGGAAGCCCAGACAAGACTCCCGTCCTTACCAGTGGAGCAGCACCGCCGACAGGCAGAAGCCAACAGACATAAAAATACTCTTATTTGTTCTGCCATTTCTAGCCTTTCACTTTTTGTTGCACTGGGGATTTTTTTGGGAATAGCTTCAAAATATGCTCCAGATGGTAAGTTCATTAAGAAAATCATCCTAGAAGTTATGCTGCCTGTGAATGTAACTCAATAATTCAGCATCAGGATTATTGTTGAAAGATAATAGGACACTCACTGTGATTTTAAGATTGAAGGAGGCAGAGACTGGGGACAAAGATCAGCTCCTTTTTTGTTATCAGTGTTGTTTTTATTATGTATGGTTTGATTTGCTTACATGAAACAGAAAGGCATAGAAGTAAATAAAGATTAGTGGTGAGGGGAAAAAGCAGCATGAATGTTTTATAAGCCTAATTATCTGCAGAAGCTGTCTCATGTTCACAAATTGTAGACAGAATTAAATCCTGTCTGTTTAACCAGTAACTAAGGAAGATAGTAAAAAACATGGTAAAGTAAAATAATTTAAAAATCTTTGAGAACCTATGCTAATAGTATGTGTTTGTTTTGTTTGTATGCAAATTGGGCAGGGAGCTTTTTTGATCTATCAGCCCTGATTTTTTGTTTTTAGCTCATTTTAGAACACTGGGCAACTTCTTTGGAATTTGGAGAATCTCTGAAATGTGTCAGTGGTTGTAAGGCAGCAACAGGTCATGTGATCACAAAGTGTACATCCCTCTAGCCAGTTACTCCTAGAAGATGCTATGAGGTGTAGTTGCTAAATTTTGGTAGTACAGTTTGGAGCGTGGGTTATTTTGATGACTTTGGAGTTTTTGGCTGTTTTTAAGGCAGTAGTCAGGTTTCTAGAAGCTAAACAGGATTTTGAATTGAAACTGTTGGCTACTGTAATAACAGACTTGAAACCGATGCCTACTGTAATAACAGACTTCTCAGTGGCTTTTGACGTAGTAATCAAAAAGATGCTGTTTCCAAAGTCAGTGCAACAGAGGCTGAACAAATCAGATAACCAACTGAAGATTTCAGATGACAGTACAAAATAAATGCACATATCCAACTGAAGTACTCTTGGTGGTAGCTTGCTGAGATACCTCCTTGGGTGAAGTTGCTGAGCTTTCCTAATAATTGCAAAGGAAAATAACAAAACCTTAGGGACTAGTAAATGGAGGATCATTCCTCTGTTATGATACATATTGCTGGTAATGGGTACATATGCAGTAAGTACTTTCATTACAGACAAATTCCAGAGGAGACTGGAGGGTGACTTGCCAGATAACACTCTGAAATACTTCGGAGTGCAGCCAGGCTCTTCTCGGTGCTCTTGTACAATAAGACAACAGTTAATAAGAAGCTCCACCTTAATATGAGGAAGAACTTCTTTACTGTGTGAGTGACCATGCGCTGGAACAGATTTCCCAGAGAGGCTGTGGAGTATCACTGGAGATACTCCACAACTGTCTGGACAGAATTCCATGCAATGTGCTCTGGGATGACCCTGCTTAAGCAGGGAGGCTAGACCAGATGACCCACTGTGGTTCGTTCCAGCCATACTTACTCTGTGATACTGCGAAACTCTGACATGAGAGAATCTCCTACAGGCACTAAGGAAAGCCTGGCTGATATTTTAATCTTGCAGTATGGTTGTTGCAGAAACTCCCCAGAAGTTCCCCAGCGGGTTGAAATGTTAATGTGCATAAACATGTGCATAATAGCTCTGACCCAAGCACACGTGGTACTGCAGTGATCAACACCAGTTCCAGTTAGATGTGCTTTTCTTCAGGACTAGCTGGAAATCCATATTGTCAGAACTTTTAATGGCTGTTTAGAAGGCAGTGGAAGAATGTGACACTTGGTAGTTAATGCACGTAAATTCTAAACCTCTCTGTCCTTTCCCCAAAGGGAAGATGCTGCTTGTCAGCATATCTGTTCCTGCTTATCAGCTGGTTTCTTTTTCCTCTTTGCTTCTGTATTCCTGACATCTACTCCTGACTCATCTAAGGAGTCCTGAACACTGGAGATCAGGGAGAGCAATGGAAATGCAATTTCCTTCCCCATTTCCCCAGGCTTCTGCAAGGTCAGGCTGGGGAGACAAGCTGGGAAAAGTTTTTCATTCTTCCAGCTCTCAGCTGGACCTAACCCACGGTAAACAAGATCCTCAAAAAATTTAGCTGCCAAGGTCCTATAAACTTCTGCTGAGCATAATGTAACACTGATAAGTTTTTCCCAGAGGCCTTAAAAGTTCTAGACGTGGTGTCTAAACAAGTAGAAAGTAACTATTTAGTTGTATCTCGAGAACTGTTCCCTGCCTGTCTTTTTCTCCTGTCAAATTCCATGAAAGAGCATTTGGTTTTTACTTTTTTGTCAGGATGCTTTCTTGTGAGAGGGATAGTGTAGTTTTCCTCCACTACTTGCAGAAATTTTACTTCTTTCCCTAGCTCTAATAGAAGCTACTAAACCTGAAGGAATGCTGACCCATTTTTACAGAAATGTTTTGAAGCAGAGGCTTGACTTGAAAAATTTTCCACATGAGTGCCTAAATTTGGCAAGGTCATCACTACCTAATGGTTTCTGGTCTGCACTTCTGTTTTTATTTAACTTTAAAGGCAGTAACTGTTATCTGAAAAATCTCCTTGATAATTTTGGAGATAACATATGGTGAAGTTCTAAATATTTGATGTTTTCATGCAGCCCACCACAATTGTTAAGGGAGAATTTCAAAATACTTCTGCTAAACATCTGATCTGCTTGCCAAAAAGTTGACCCACTGTGCCCCAAAAGCATGTTTGTGTTACAGGAGTGCCTGGTTCTGATAACTTTCTTGCTGGATTGTAATGTACAATAGATTTTAAAATCATAATTTTTTTTTAGTTACTGTTTTATACGTCTTTTTTCTGATTCAGCAGGAAAATATATGTTCACTAGATCTTCTCTTCTGTGAATCACACTAAGCAGAAGTCATCAGGTTGCTGACTCATGGTTTCCTCACACTGCCCTTTGCTACCGGCCAGGAAATAAGTGTTTCTTCACAGTGCTTGTGTGTGTGGTGTCTGGGGAAAAGGGATTAGGGACTCTGCGTGAGTCAGGCAGTAGACTTGCCTTTATCTGATGAGTGCTCAGCAGTCTTGCTGATTGCAGCTCTCCTTGCTTTTTGGCTTTCCCTCGTGTTGAATTACATTTTCTAAAAGCTGTCTTCATAGGATCCTCCCAAAAGATTTTATTTTGTTTTTATTTTCATAATACTATTTGTCTGCCTTCTGCCCTTTCTGCAGTTTGCTAATTTTTCCCCACTGGTAGTCAAATCTTGGTTTATGTGGCTTTTCTGGGTTGGGAGGCATTTGAAATTTGGAGAGTTAATACCAAAGGGAAAACATTTCTATTAGCAAAACTAAGGCTGACTTGTATTAAACTTGTGGATAGGTTTTGGTTTCTTTAGTTATTGCAAGAATGGACTACTTCTGATAGCTTTTTTGCTTGCAAAGTAGCACTTCAGAAATGTGGGTGTATTTCTTCAGAAGACAGGATGTGAAAAAGCTATTTTGGCTGTTAACCTCAGTTGGCCTGCTAACATGTTTATTTTGACAATTTTTTGATTGTCTTTTGCACAGGAAAAATATCTTTAATATTTGAATGTTTTAATATTTATTTTTAGTTTTGGTAAGATAATCCAAGGAATCTACTTTCCAGTTTTTATAGTGTGTCTATGCTTTCACATTACTCGGATGCTTAATTTGTTAAAGAGGTGTGTAGTATAAATACTACGTTGCGGTAGCTTTGTCAGAAATCATACAAGCCTGTCACTTCTTGCTGTTGCCTCTCCTTCTCTGGGTTTATAGCCTGTATAATGCCATGGCTTTCAGCAAGGACTGTGTGTGTCTTTGCTCTTGTGTAGTTTGTAGCCTGATATTTAAGCTGACTTCCTAAGGGATACAAATGTTTAAGTTAGATCCAAATGTCTCATGTGCTGGGAAACTACTCTAGCTAGTTAGGTTTTATACTAAATATGTTCAGGGTGTCTTGTCCCTCCTGCAAACTTCCACTGAGAGAATGATTTGAATGCTTAAAAGTAAGAAGGGATCAGCCTTTCTGACAGGGCTGAGACCTTGAGGAGGTGGGATATTTAGATGCTTTACAGCCATGTTAGCCTAGTTATCTGGCCTAAGGCTTCCAGTGCTCAGTGATTGCTCTCTGTCTGCATTCTTCTTATCTCTTCTCATCTACAACAGGTGACCTAGCAAATAAGAGAAAAATCAGATGGGGTTCAAAAGTATCTATGGTCAATAATGTGTGGTTAATAGTAGTTTAACTCAGTAAAAGAATGCCTTCCTACCCCTGAGACTTCAGCTGTTTTTCCAGTATCTTTTTGGCTATTCAAATGCAATGACTGCAGTATTGAAAGCACAGAAGGATGTGGGAGTCCTTTGTGGGTGACTGACCCTTTCTTGCTTATGTTCATCCTAATGCCTCCTTGACTTATGTGATGTTTGTTTTTTAAAAGTTGTATTTCACATTTTATTGCAGAGAATTGTCCTGATCAGAATCCTCGCCTTAAAAACTGGAGCCCTGGAAAAGATCCAGAAAAACGAGTTATTATCAAAAAAGGGGATTTGTTTCGTCTGAACTCAGATGCTACAGTACACTCTATAGTTATACAGGATGGAGGTATGAAATAGCAAGATGAACACCTTGCTTCGGTGTCCTGCATATTTTTTACTTCTGTGATTGCACAAAAATGTGTTGAAACTTTTATCTTGCAGCTTATTGACCAGTTCCCATGCTTTTTTACTTTTCAGCCTACTGCCAGGTCAGGTATTATCATTCAAAAGATGAACTCTCTATCATGATACTCTAGTATCTTTTTAGTGCAGCATTGATGTAGTTTTTTTGTGCAATATAGGAAAACAAGGTTGTTTAGTAGCCTGTGTGGCACTCAGTCTGTTTGTCCTCCAGTGGTAACTGCTGTTTATTAGTAATCCTATCAAACAAACAGAAAAATAATAGGAATAAACCAGCAAATGCTTAGAAAGGTGAATCACAATTGGTAGCAGTTACTTTATTAAATATTCTTAAATATATGTAAGCTTAATTCATGGGTGTGAAAAATAAATCTGTAGTTTTTCTGTTGTTCTTTCTGCAAAACGTGTTTGAGTCTCTCTGAATTTTGCTTTGATGTACAGAAATATTTTTTTTCCTTTAGGTTTACTTGTTTTTGGTGATGATAAAGAAGGTTCTAAAAATATTACCTTGAGAACTCGATTTATCCTGATAAAGGATGGTGGAATGCTTCATGTTGGAGCAGAGAAATGCCGCTATAAATCCAAAGCAACTATTATTTTGTATGGGAAGTCAAACGAAGGTGCTGATGTGCCAGAATTTGGCAAAAAATTTATTGGTGTGGGCCCTGAAGGAACGCTGGAGTTGCACGGGCACCAGAAGGTATCATGGACTCTTCTGTCAAAGACTATATATTTCTCAGGGCTGGCCTATGGTCATTATACATTTAAAAAGAATTTTTCCCGAGGACTAAATGTTAGAGTGATTGATCAGGATACAGCAGAAGTTTTGGAAGTGCTGAAGTTTGATACTCATGAATTTGCAGAGGAAAGCTTAAAGCTCCAGAACTTACTGAAAAATGGGCATCCTGGTCGTATTATTGCTATTGCTGTAGGAGATTCAGCTGCTAAAAATCTTTTGGAGGAAACCAGAGTGACTATTCAAAGTCTTCTGGGAAGTAGGTTTGTCAGAGGATTAAGTTACAGGTAAGTAATTTATTTTCCCTTTTGTGCTGATTAAAGATGACATGCAGATTCTGCTGTGGGGGATTTGTTAAACTTTGACAGTTCATAAAGTTTTCAGAGAGTTCTTGGTGTTGTGCATAGTGCTGCAGTAATAGTATTCAGTTAGCAGTACAGTGCAGAGACTGGTGTGACAGACTTTTTTACTTACTCAAAATTGCTTGCTTTCACTGTTCTTTATAGAAATTAAACTAAGACATAGATAGGTAACAGTTGCTAGGTGAAGCTTTTAATTTGTATGACTTTGGAAGAGCAATGAGCGCAACTAAAGGATTTCTAAGGTTCCTTCCAATCCAAAGGGATACTAATTGCTAAGGGATACTAATCCCAGGTATTAAACATCTTATTCATACTCCTGCACTGTTGAAATAAAAGTACATTACCTCTCCATTGAGTTCTCAAAGGAGCTGACCTGTCAAATTATTTTATGATTGAAATGCAGTTACAAGGTGTTTCTTTATCTTTTGGCCATTCTTTTCAGTTGGTCAGGATTTGGATGGTGAGACAGTAGAAGAGGTATAACAGAAGTTACTAAAGCAGGAAACTTACGCTGTTCCTCATTGCTCTTCATTTAGCTGTTGCAAATGGCTTTTTGCAGTGCATGTTCTGAATTTGGCTTTGTGCCGCAGAGGGTTGTCCAGACTGCTCTGGGCAACACAAAGCAATGTGCCCAGGTGGCCAGGAAGGTCCTGGCTAGTATTAGCAGTAATGTGGCCAGCAGGACCATGGCAGTGCTTTACTGGGCACTGGTGAAGCCACACCTTGAGTCCTGTGTCCAGTTCTGGGCCCCTTACTGCAATAAAGACTGATATGTGGAGTGTGTCTAGAGAAGGGCAGTGGAGCTGAGGAAGAGTCTAGAGTGTAGTAAGTCATATGAGGAGCTGCTGAGGGAGCTGAGAATGTTTAGCCTGAACTAAAAGAGGTTCAGAGGGACCTTATTGCTCTCTACAAGCCAGGTGGGGGTCAGCATCTTCTCCTAGGCAACCAGTGACAGAGCAAGAGGATGTAACCTCAAGCTACATCAGGGGAGGTTTACAGTTGAACACAGGAGGAATTTCTTAAGGGAAAGGGATATTAAGCATTGGAACAGACTGTCCAGGGAGATGGTAGAGTCATCATCTCTGGAGGTGTTCAAGAAATGACTGGATGTGGTACTTGGAACCATGGTCTAGTTGACAAGGTGGCCATTGGTCAAAGGCTAGACTTGATGATCTTAGAGGTATTTTCCAGCCTAAATTATTCTGTGATTGTGTGTTGGCAGTACAAGTGAAAAGTATACCCAGTCTGTTGTTCTTCTATTAGGATGGTGTTGTATGACCTCTTCATATTGTCCAGTGTTTTCCAGGAAATTGGTCATTTTGTTTTTCCGTTCTATTCTTATCCCTCACTATCCCCTGACATCTGGATTCCAGTTGGTTTCCTCCCTGTGCTTTGGCAGAGGCGGGCTGGCGTGTCAGTTAGGATGGCATGTTCTGACCTCAGTTCCCGTCAGGATTACATTTGTGTCACTGGCTGTGTAAGCACAGGGGTGTGGAATGTAATGCTCTTGCCTCTGAAGCAGTTTGGCCAGAAGTGCCAAGACCTGGATGTCCTGTAGTAGAATGCCGCTTCCTGAAAACAGAAAGCCTGTGGGCTTCACATTGCTCAGGCTGTGGTGCAGCCAGCCCAGCGTGTCCTGAGAGGTGTATGTTTCTGGGGTTTGTCTCTGCTGATGACCTCCACACCAGTTTGTCTGACATTAGGAACTTCAGCTTGTAACTGGGAAGAAGCAGCTTTTTTTCCCCTCTCTGGTGAACTGATCCTTGTCTGCTTTCCTTAGTTGGTAAAGGCTTTGTAAGCACATACAATTGTTTTCTTCTGCGGTGGAAGATAGGCAAGAAGCTGTCACTGATGGCTTGCTCGGGAAAAGCAGGGTCATTTTCTTAAACCTCTAATGTTAGTGAAAAAGATGTCAGCATGGAGGTGAATACTCCATTACAGCCCTCTCCCCTTCTACTTCTTCCTGCAACAGATGAAATGCAAAGCATGCATCAAAATAACTTAATTTTAAATGTTGGTATGTGAAATGTTCAGCTTGTTTGCTGCTGCTATTAAAAATCTGGCCCAGTATGTACTATTTCTGTGAACATATTAATGCTATAGTATTGTTTGGCTTTTTCATCCCAATCAACGAAAACATCAAGAAGGGTTAAAATAAAAGCAACTGGATTGAAGGTGGGTTTAATATCTGCCTTTGAATCAATCAGTAGCAGCAGACTGCGGTCCAGCTAGCTGACACAGTTTTCACTTGGGGTGAATGATTCAACTTTAGTGATGCAAAACTGACTGGCTTTTTTATAGATGATCTCAACTGCTTCCTTTGTACACATGGTTTTGGCATTGCAGAGCAGTAAAAGATAGCAAAATAAATTTGTTTTTTTGAACTTGATGGCAGCTATCTGTGGCACATGGTTTGCTTTCAATTTCCAAACACGCATGAGTGGTATATTGTACAAAGGTTGTGTAACAGCATGCGTTTCATTTTCTGGGTCTGAGCATCCTGAAATTTTCAAAAGCTATTGCCTGTCTGGCACAGGGACAATCACCAGTGGCTGTGGTGATGCTGGCTGTGTCTGTCCCGCCTGGCCTGAGGAACACATAGTCCCCTGGAAGAGTCCTGACTGCTCCTTTGGGGTGTTGCTGGCAAATGGCAGGGGGCTATGGCAGGAACATTGGCACTGACTCCTGTTCCTCTTGAGCCCTGCTAAAGCTGTTTGGGAATAGGATCCTGTGTGGCTTTTGTCACGCATCTCTAGCAATTGACTTTTGGAAAAATGTGATTCTTGTTGAATGTTTTACTAAAAATGTATATGAAAGCCCTCCCCAGTAAGAGCTCTTGTTTGCCAATTTGCGTATAGGACACCCAGTTATTTTATATATTTACTTGTTTTTCTGTGCTGTTAACGTCTGCCCGTTTCCTTCTACATTTTGAAGTTGCATTTTAAAATTAATTTGGAAGAGCAAGCAAAAGGGATTTTTATGACTTCTATACTCCTTGCCTTCCTTAGTTTTGTAAAGAATTTCTAAAGGGCCATTATATTTAAACATTTACTTTTGATTTTCACAGGCAAGCCTGGGCTTTAGTTGGTGTCATAGGTGGTGGAAATTCTTCCTGTAATGAATCAGTGAGAAACTATGAAAACCACAGCACTGGTGGGAAAGCTCTTGCTCAAAAAGAGTTTTTCACAGTGGATGGTCAGAAGTTTGTTGTGAGAGCTTACAGCGAATGGAATGATGGTAGGAAAGTGTTTTGTGAAATTCTACATTTGAGGGAAAAAGAAAAAATACTTCATATGCATTTTTTTCACTAAAACTTCTGGTTGCAGTTTAAATTTTTGAGTGCTGCTATAAGTTATTTTTTCTTCCTATGGATTAAATAGGACAGTTTTTCAGTGCTACCTATTTTCTCACTCTGTTTGTATTGAGTATGTGAGCAGCATAATACTGAGTCTTAAATTCTAGTATGTTTAGATGAAGATAGGAGTCTTATAAGTTTTGACACTTTTAAAATTTATTTTTGTCACTTGGCAGTTCATGTATATTTTAAATCTAAGCTTCTGAGATGTTGATTATGGTACCAAAAAAAAAAAAAAAAGCCAAGCTACAGAAGCCAAAAGATGTTTTTTCTTGCTACAATTTTTGGTTGCTCCTAGAGTGCTGAACCTTAGGCAGCCATTCTGATACAAAGTTGAATCTGTGGTATAAAAAGCTAGAAGACCTGCCACTTGCTTCCTTTTATCCTTTATTAATTTCTTTTAAAATTTAACATATCTTTGATCTGAGTTTTTATGTGTAATAGCTCTTTCTGTTTTTAGAATTATTAAATGCTATTGTGATTTCCTCGAGAATTTTTTATGGTAGTTATAAATTTATTTGTTAGGCAGTTGACCTATGTGGTACTACTCCTTTACTGTTCTTGATAGCCTCATGAAAATGTAAAGACTAACATTTAAAAAAAAAATCTACCAAAATACATCTTTTACTTGCTGATGCTGTAGAGTTAGGTTCAAGAGTTAGCAAAAACAGCTGAACTTATGCAAATTCATCATAAGCTGGTGAAATTCTATGTGTGTGCAATTTAGTCTGCCAAACTGTTTTATTAGTTGTGCTTAAAAAAGAAAGTCCTGTACTTTGTTTTCCATGTCCTTGATTCCATCTGTACAGTTTAAAATGGCAAAAAAATGTCACTTGAAGCAAGCAGAGGTCGCTGGACCTACAAATTACTGCCATATGATACTAGTGTTTTTGGAAGGAAAAGAAAATCATAGATTATTCCAGTCACCATTAGTTCTGTGTTTTCTCTTTGTTTTGTTTGAGATCCAAGAAGTAAACAGGCTGTAAAGGCATCTCACACTGGCGTGTTTGAGGGCAGAGTTGTACTTTAGGGGGCTTTGAGGCCTGCAAAATCTCATACATATTTTAATAGTACCTTCTTGGGAATTGTTTCATATAAAGGTGGCTGTCATCTTTGTTTCCTTTTTTTTTTT
>VXBC01008457.1:0-26582 GCA_013399945.1 Ploceus nigricollis | reverse complement strand
GCAGATACAGTGTTGGTGTCACTCTTAGTTCTGCTTCATGTTGTGGTAGTTTATGCTTATATCGTTTTTTTTAAGGCTTGGAGGAATAGTGATAGTCTGTATTCAGGGTATCAATAAATGCATACATGTATTTTTTAAGGTTTACAGAACCAGATAGTTTTCTTACTTTCAATGAGAAATTGATTGGTTTTTTGAAGAAGGATGTAAAACCAGACTATCTTATTTTCCCTAATTTCTTCTTTCTTAGGTGGCTATTCTGAAGATGCATAAAGAGGAAATTTAGTTAGGAAAGCAGTCCTTTTTTCTTTTAGGAGGAGATCAATGCAGTGTTTTCAAACAGTGTTTTGGCTTCATTTTCAGTTCTTAATTTATCTTTGAAACAGATTAAGCAGCCAGCATATTGTTTTCTTTTAAAGCAAGTCTACATCTGTGTTTCACTAAAAGTTTGATACATTGGATTAATAAACTCTTCTTTATTTTTTTCCCATTCTGTTCACAAACTATTGGATTGAAACTATAAGATGCACTTGCAAATAAAATGTTGATTTTTTTTTCAGGATTGATTTCTTATTAAAATGAAAAATGCATCTACTATAAGAAAAGCTAATAGAGACCAGCATGTTAAGGAAGAGGAATGCATGAGTTTTGTTGCTGTGGTTATCTTTCTTATTTGTGTAAGTTGATTCTGGTTTTAATCAGTGGTGCCTTCCTTTCTTTTTTTTTTTTCCCCTCCTGCTTCAAAACTTGTTGTTGGACAGAAAACCCTCAGTTTCCTCATGTAGGAGAAGTAATTGATGGAGTGGACATGAGAGCAGAAGTTGGAGTTCTTACAAGAAACATCCTAATAAAGGGAGAGACAGAAAATACCTGCTATCATGAAAAGGAGTGTCAGTTCTTCAGTTATGATACATTTGGTGGACATATCAAGGTTTGAAAAACATTTTAAATTAACTTTCTCTCATATAAAGGCATATTAAGGACAAAAAGATTAATGTTTAACTTCAAGGGATTTGAAAACTTAAAGAACATCAGTTCATTCAGTTGTTTTGTGTGGAAATGACTTCGTTCTCAGCTTTACCAAGATTAGATTTAACTCCTCAAGACTTAGTCTGCAGAATTGAAGAAGGGATATATGCTCAAACTGTTCTAGAAATGTCCAGCAGCTAGTGTAACATTGTATAGCAGCGATTGAACAAGTGGCATCCGTGCATGTGCATTTTATAACACTACAGAATAGAACTTGACCTCCCTAGTATTTCTCTTCCTTCCTTTCACTGCCTTTGTACTTCCCCAGGTGATGAGCATTGAATCCTAATTCAGATTTGCCATCTGAACCTGAGCACTAGAGAGGCATGGAGAGGGAAGAAACTGACTTGTGCTATGGAGTTTTATATTTAGTTTCTTAAAAATCTGAAAGTACTAAGGTTCTATAAAGGAAACTGCTTCAAATTGCTTGTATTATGAACATAAACAAAGCTGAGAGAAAGGAGTGTTCTAGAAACTAGTATTTAAACTTGTGTTCACTTACATTTTTAGATGAAAGATTTGAGCAGCAGTGCTTCAGTGATGCTAGAGAAGTTTGAGGCCTCAAATTTTAATTGCAAATATATTTGTGCTCATTATGTGGTCATCAGAGTTCAGATCTCTTTCTAATGTATTTGGATACAGATTTTAATTTCATAGTGGTGGCAGTAACAGTGGGAAAGAAAATAAGCCCTTTCCTACTATGTGGCAGCTTTTGTTTTGTGGAAGAACATAGATGGACTCAAGATGTCAAGGGTTCAAGATAACGTAATAAAAGAAGATAATGACAAGCTGTGAATCTTGCTAAGTGTGACCTTGACTGCCACAGAAGTGTAAATAAGGAGACCTTCAGTTGTCTGAAAGGTAGAAAAGAAAACAAACATTTTGACACATCAAAGTTAAATTGTTCCCAGGAGACTGAGTAGTGAGTGTCTGCTGCCAAACCTAGACTTCAGCACTGAAATTATTTTTGGCTTATGCTAATCTTACATGCTCAAGCAGAGGAATCCTAGATGTTAAGAAATGTAATAGCTTTTGAACAACCTGAATTTTGTACTGCTCACTAGTTCAGTAGCCTAAAGGGGGCTTAGTAGCAGTGAGGAGAGGCAATGGTTTGCAGTTTTGGTGCTTTTTGGTAGTAAGAGCTAGAGATTAGGGGTGCTTAAAAAGTCAGGTTTTGACTATCCCTCTATATGTTAGGTATGCAAACTCTAAGAGTTCAGTTAGAGGAGGAGAAAAAAAAATACTGATTTCCCTATGAAAATTGATAATTTGGAAAATTGATAAATACTCAGTACAGGTAAGTTAATGAAATGAAGTTACAAGAAAAAAAAATACGATTTGTTTTGGTTTGGTTTCTGGTTTTTTGGGGTTTTTTTTTTTGGTTTTTAACTCAGGTTAGCTCCTTGCAGTTTAGCTGTTGCATTTGGATTATGCTTTTCTAGCAGGTTAGGTGGAAAAAAATACTTTCCTGCATTACTGGTACAACCCCATTATGACTTTACTTCATACACAGTAACATTTCTGTGAAGTTGTATGATTGTGAGGATTAGTTCATATATTCCTTAGTAAAGACATTTCTCTGGAGTGCAGTGTCCAGTTTTGGGTTCTCATTGCAATGAAAACGTAGATGCGCTGGTCTGTGTCCTGGAAAGGTGGTGTGGCAGCGTGTGATGATGAGCGATGGGGAACTGAGAGGAGAGATCTTGTTGCTATCTTCAGGTACTGGTGAGGGTTCAAAGTGGCTACAGCAGTTCTTGGAGGTGCACAGCAAGAGGACAAGAGGCAATGGGACCAGGCTTAAGGAAGGCAAATAATGCTCACATGCTGGGAAGATGAAAGGGTAGAACCAATTGACATCATGAGTGTCTTTGTGACTGGAGGCATTCTCTGAGCAGCTGTCTTATGAAGCTGACCCAGCACCGAGCTCTCAACTGGGCTAGGTATCTCAACAGGTTCCTTTGAATCTGCATTATTCTGTGGTTTTTATTCAGCTAAGCCTGTCCTAGATGGACCATGCTGGAGCAGCTTCTTTACAGGCACAGCCAGATATTGATGACTTCTGTTTGATTGGACAGTACATGTAAGAATATTTAATATGCCACCTGGTAAAGACCAAACAATAAAGTGTGGCAGTATGTCTGGTGAAAATTCCTCTGTTGTAGCTACATGGAGATTTAAATTTTGAAATCCTATATGAAGGATACAGTTTTATAAGGCTTCTTGTAAAGCAAGACAATAACATTTGTTCTAACTTTTATTGTGTTGGTCTGTGGCAACTGCGTACATCTAGCTTCTGTGCATCTAAGATAGATGATGTATTAACTTAAATTTCCATTAGTTAAAAAGCAAATAATTGGGTTTTCCCTCTGAACTTAATTTTTTTTAGATTTTGAAGAATTTTACATCTGTTCACCTTTCCTATGTGGAGTTGAAGGAAATGGGCCAGCAGCAGATTGGAAGTTACCCTGTTCACTTTCACCTTTGTGGGGATGTGGATGAAAAAGGAGGATATACTTTTAAAACTTACCTGGAAGGTCTTGCTATTCATCACTGTTTTTCCAGATGTGTGACTGTTCATGCAACTAATGGTTTGCTGGTAGGTGCACGGGGAGTAAAACATTATGTTGGGATAAATATTATAAAGAGCATTTAGACACTGAAATAATCCCATCCCTTCTGCAAATCCAGTGCTCAGCAATGGTTTTCTTATTTCAGTGGATAAATAAATTACTGCAAACAGTAATTGAACAGTTCTCATCATTCTGTTTTTTCAGATTCTTACAGCAGCTAGCTGTAAGACAGCTGTGAGGCAGCTAAGCTCTCCAGACAGCAGTGTGTTTGTAAGGGATGAATAAAACTGTGTGCTTGAATCATCTGAGCTGCTGATACTGACACTTTACTCTGCAGCTGTGCCAAGATAGTAAAACTAGATGGTATTTGTCAAATAAATCTCAGTAAATGCTGTTACTACTGACATAATGAACTTGTATTTCTACAGATAAAGGACACCATTGGCTATGACACCCTAGGTCACTGTTTCTTCATAGAAGATGGCATTGAGCAGAGGAATACTTTGTTCCACAACCTTGGGCTAGTCACAAAACCAGGCACTCTGCTACCTACAGATAGAAACAGCAGCATGTGTATTGGGATTAGGGATAAGGTATATGGAAGTTATGTCCCAGTGCCAGCCACAGATTGCATGTGAGTATGTAATGATGAAAAAGTAAAACCCAGCCAGCTGTAGCAGTTAAACTGCTGATGATCTTCTGACAAAATGCAGATGGAAACATTTTTATCTATAATTTAATGAATGTAGTTAATATAGTACTGGTATTTCAAAAATAGCAAAAAAATATTAGTCTTCTGTTAAAGAAAAAAAATGTTTTCTAGGAATATTGTTGTTTCTTGTGATACTTGGGACCTTAAAAGTCTGTTGAACATCTTCACCTCTGCGTAAATGTATGCATATTCTGAAGTTGTCACCACTATTTTTTCTGAATACTACTTGTTTCTTGTGAAAGCTTCTTAAATCAGTTTATCATTGCATGGGATGACTGCATAGCATTAAGTACTGTGCACTGAATTAAATAAAAGGCATTTTTGACTTCTAGATGTGGAAGGTTTTGTGATTTGTATTTTGAATGTGAAGTAGTTACTTCATCAGTGTACCTTTTTCTGATCTGCATGTTAAAAAGGGAAGATATTTCTGTTGGAGATAGAGGTTTTCTTTAGTAACTAGTTTCTGAATAATATTTCAGGGCCGTTTCAACATTCTGGATTTCTCATCCCAACAATCATCTTATAAATAATGCAGCAGCAGGCTCACAGGTAAGGCATATGGGTGTAATTCATGACAAACTACTTATGTCACTGGCATTTGTAAGATCTGTAACATTTACACTGTCAGATATACATATATTTTCTTTTTTTATGTATGCATCTTTTTGTGTTTGGCAGCATATTGGCATTGAAAATGCAGTGTATATGTCTAGGTGTGCTTTTAAGTGACACCAAAAATCTTTGTTGTGGCTGCACCAGAGGAGATCTCTTCTGCTGTGTATTTAATAGACCTGACAGTAGTGTCAATGTAGAAATGTAGTCATCTGTGTAGAAATCCTTTTATTTTCACAGAATTGGTGCATTTCATATTAAGTCTTCTGTATTTTCTGTAGGTTAGCATGAATTTAGTGACAGCTCTGCAAGAGCTGTAGTCACTGGAATGAAAAATTACTACAAAAAGGTGTTCATTATGTAAGAAACAGCTAAAATGCTTCTTTTCTGTCAGTGGTATTCAATTTTTCCAGCCAGTGACTGCTGATATGGTTTTGCTTGTTCTGAACCTTATATTAGTGCAAATATCCTGTCATAGCTGCCTGTGATATAACGATCTGTACATACTGTAGAGGAGAGGGCTGGAGTCTGTCCTATATTGGATGAGAGGCTGAGAAATGTAAGATTTTTAATTGGATTTTTCTGAAGAGATCAATGGGAATGGAAAACAGGAAAGGTTGTTGATTGTTGTTGCAAAAGCTCTGGTGTTGGAAGAATATGCGCCTGTGTATTTTTAGCCACAGATAACATTTATCTATAAATGACAACATTTATATTAGTAAATAATTTATTTATTAGCAGGTAACTGTTATTAATAAATAGAATAGGATTCAAAATACTTAGCTGAATTGAAATATCTGGAGTATTAAAAAAAAATCAGAAAATTTCGTTCTGTTTTTTGTGTGGTCTAATTCTTGTTGCTTTTATTGTAGCGAGTTTGTTTCTGTTTGATTTTTTTGACTGTCTATCACTAGGAGGGATCTGGACTCACCTCCCAGATTAAACCAGTTGTTTTTTGTCCAACACGATGTCTTTCTATTTTGCCTGCTTTATGTAATATACCTAGATTAGGCTTTGCAGGCTAAGTTAAACAGCTTTTTTTGCTTCTTTATCTGGTCCTTAAGTCCTGCAGAGTCTTCTGCCTGTGTAGCTCATCATCAGTAGATGTTACTGCTTTCGTTAGCAGGATGTGCCTGACTGGAGCAAGCATTTGTGTCTTAAAAATGTTTAGCCTCTCTGATATACATCCCTTGCATGGATGTAAACACATTAGTATAAAGGGACCACAGCTTATTGTTTCAGAAATAGAATAATTCAACTGTGTTCATATGGACTCTGCACTATGGAGCTTTTGCTGGTATAAGCTAGAGAAATGCACAGCCAAATAATTCCATTCCTCCTCAAGGTCCTTAATTATGCAGTGAAGCCTATTGTAAGGCTTTATAGGCAGTAAATATTTCTTTTGTTTTGGTGTGTATGAGAGAGAAGGGAAAAGGGGAAAACCCAACCTTTTTCATGTTTCTGAATGCTTGCAGATGCTTAACAAGCTTTTAAGTTTATCTGAGTCTATTTTTCAAGCATCAAAGGGTGTTTTGAGTAAAATTTATTTAAGTCTGCCAAACACAGAGCTGTACTTAATTATATGTGAGGTAAGATTTTGGTATTTTTATTAATGGAACATCCATATTTGCTTTGTAATGGTTAATCACCAGAAATGTCAGTGCGTCATCATTACACACTGGGATGGGAGCATTACTGTAAAGTAGAATTTCCAGCACTCATTGGAAAATTAATATATTCTTGGAGTGAAATACATAAAGTCTTTTAAGCCGGGGTGAATTGGCCTTATCCATGATTCTTGAAAAGGTTGATCACTGTTTTTCATGAGATGGAGCACCCAGTGTTTCTTTAGCTACCATTTAATTCTTTAATGTGCCTTGTGGGTGATTCTTTTTTTTTTAAGGGCACGTGGCCTATGGTCAAGCAAAAGTTTTGATGTCTGTAGGTGTCTCCAATGCAGATGTTGTCATGATGCCACCTCTTGCGAATGCAGATGTAGTTGAAAGGGAAATTTTGTGGGTTTCATTTAGCAGATAAATGCAGCTTCTTTAAGAGCAGAGATGTTAAAGAAGTATAGAAAATGAACAGATACCAAAATTATTACTGCATGTCATTGGCACAGTGCCCCGAACTGGCCAGACTTCTTGATGTGCTTTTTTTTCTGTCTACTGAAAGCTCTTGAGGGTTTTTTTGGCTTTGCCTTTTAAATTTTGATGGGAGCAGCGATGAACCAACCTTAATAGACTGAAATAATAAGGACAGGAGGAATGATTTTGAGTATCTTACTGTGAATATCTACTAGTAAAGGAAAACCTACTGCGTGGGATGACATAACTGAAATGCAGAAGTTACATTAATTTGGACACTTTTCTACTTTGAAATATTAGAACATCTTAAATATGTGATGTTGAATGGCTTTGCTGAGAAGCAAAACACTTTTTAGTTGATATGGTCCACTAGAATGTAGCCTTATTTGCAAAATCTCACGTTTTCACTGGTTAAATTTTTGTTTGGAGTCTTTATTTTAAAATATGTGTCAGCACCAATAATAGTATCAGAATCACTTATATTATTCTCTCATTACTTGCAGGATGCTGGAATATGGTATTTGTTCCACAGGGTTGCTACAGGAGATTCTCATAGTCTAGCCATCGAAACCAAATCAGAGCTTACACCCCTAGGAATCTTCTATAACAACAGGGTTCATTCTAATTTTAAGGTAATGTAGTATGTTATTTAAAAAAAAGTGAAGTTTTTATTTCTCAGTATTCTATATTACGGCTTGTCTGTTTGCATTTTAAGCTGGGTAGGAGATTAGATTTTATGCTGTGTTTGAACTCTACTGTAGAACAATATATGATCAGCATGGGTGTATTTTCTAGTTGCATTTTGAGTATTCAGTGCTTCAGAGCCTCGTAAGACACAAATAACTAAAATCAATTAATACTTCTAATAAAATACTTTTTTCAGAAGTAGCATTTCAGATGCTGCTCTTTATAGCTTTGTTTCCTACCCTGAAGAAAGCTGACCCTTGAAGAGTCAAAGTTTATTATAGCAGTGATTCATCCAATAGCTTGCTGCAGTAGCTACAATTTATTTTTCTGAGTCTCAGGTGTTTGGTGACGCAGTCTCTGGCTAGAGATTAAGCTTTAATATTGCCTTCAGGAGCTTAGTTGCAACAGTTCTCTTGTGAAGTTCTCAGCCTACAGTCATTGAAGAGTGTTCTGTTAGTATGACTTTTAAACCTTTTCCACATCTCAGCTGAAGTTTCACTTGCTGTGTGTATGTATAAATATAAGGACATTTACAAAGCCTAGTTGCTGTGTGTATGTATAAATTGAAACCTCATAAAATCATGATTGGATTTTTTTTTTGCCAAGTGAAACTGCTTTTGCCTTACAGTTGTCTGGGATACCAAGAAATGATGCTGTGTTTGATGGAAGTTGTGTTAATAATGTGTTTGGGACTGTAGGGCATTTTATTCAGATTGGAATTAGAACATACTGAATACAAAAGTGCATTGTGAAGAAAAGATTTTCACCTGTATAGCTATTATCATCTTCAAACAAGGGTAGCAATTTGTGTACTAAAGTTCCATGTTGAGGGAGAACTCCACTAGCAGGTCTGAGAATCTGCTTGTGTATGAGACTCAGTTGTAATCCTAATTTGGATAAGAGGTGAAAGTAGCCACAGGTATTTGTATGTAATTCAGGTAAAAGAGCACAAATGCTTCCTCATGCTTTTATTTTCTCAAGTAATTGATTTCATACTGGATAATTGAGTTTCAAGCTTATTACTCCATGGATCAAAATAATATTTTATGGTAAAGGTAGTTCAGTTTTAAAGTGAAACACAAAGGATTTTTCACAGTGGGTTTTGGGGTTTCATTTCTTTTCCATTTATGAGAATAATTTGAACTCACCACAAGATTGGCTTCCATATTTTCCAGAACAGCATCTGGTAATAAATGGAAAACCTCAAATATATGTTGTGAAAGAAATCTGAAGTGAACTTTGATCATTTTCCATTGCATTTTTTTAAATCACAGATAATTAGTATCATTTTAGCACAGACTGGTTTATTATATTTAATTTGCTTGTTTTCCTTTAGGCAATATGCCAATTGAAGCCAAACTGAAAGATCTAAGAGTTTCTAATATGTGTATAGAATGCAATGCCTAAATTTTTAAAATTTCATTTTTACTCTGTCTTTAATTTTGGATATTATGAATTTTCTTTCCTTGCTTATTTCAGGCTGGTTTGTTCATTGATAAGGGTGTTAAAACAACTAATGCTAGTGCAGATGATCCCAGAGAATATCTTTGTTTGGACAACAATGCAAGGTAAAGGATATTTTCTTTCAAGTGGGTGAAAATTGGCAAAGTTTTGAGACTACTCTTACATCCACATGGGGGAAAACCCTTTTAAAACAATAAAATAGATTATGAATTATAACCAAGCAGTAAGTTCATATGTGTCCTTTTCCTTCACTTATTCATGTTTTGGGAACAACAGAGATGGTGTCTCTTAAAGGGTATGGATTTCTTCTGAGCTTTTACTCAGGATGGTTTCCATCCTCTTAGAGGACATTGTTTTAAACATGCTCTACTGTCATGCTTCAAATGTTTTCTGGAATTGCTGCTAATAGGAAAATATTCCTTTAAAATCTAATCTTCTGATTTATAACTGAGTTTTAACTAATTGTTAGAAAAAGTCTTCGGTAGTGCTTCCACTCGCCTTTCCTACTGCTGAATGTTTCTGCTGTTCCTTCTAGACTTGGAAGTCATAGCTCTGTAGTACAGTTCTACTGAAGGCTCTTTGCAGAGGTGGTACAATCCACCACATTTTCTTCAGTTTACAAAGTGAGAGAAGGTAATGGAGAGTCTAGGAACATTGCAGGTTATATTGTGCCTGATTAGTCTTATCCTGAACTTCAAATAAAATAGCCTGGGATACTGGTTAAATGAATATTGGATAACTGTATCTGTCAACATTTTATTGTATTAACTAAGTATTAGCACTGAAAATATGGTTCATAGATTCTTTATTGTCAATTGACCTGTGTTTAAGACAAGGACAGTTAAATGACTGCTGCAAATGCAAAGAGGAAGGTTCCAAATTTTGATGATACTCAATACTTATTAATTTGGAAATGAACCTGCTAGTTCCATGTTTTGACAAGAAATCCATATAACCCTTGCAGTTTACCTCAGTCATAACAGGTAATTGAGAGGAACTTGAGAGGGGCAGGATGCCCTCTGAGAGTCTGTAGTGTGTTGAGGATGCAAGAAACTCAGTGCATGAAATGGGCTTGTGTTTCACAGCAGAAAGAAGTGGAATAAGGCACTGCATAACTGTGTGAGGTCCCTAATCATTGTACATGGAACCAGACTGGAGGGATTTAAATGTTAATTGAGAATACTGAGACTATCAAAACCTAACATTTACTTATCTTCCCCTTTCTCCCTTGGATGGGAAGGGGCCAGATCCAAATCTGAACAAAAGAGTATCAGGTGACTGGGATAACAGCATAGGTGTTTTTACCTGCTCAAATGCCTGTTAGCAGTTTTTTAAAATGTATTACTTTTGATCTTGGGTCCTGGGGGTAATCAAGTGAAAATGTCACCAGTTCTTAATCAGACTGTTTCTTCCTACTATTTAAACTAGATTCCAGTCATAATTTACTGTACAAGACCATCTTGGTAGCAATGCAATAAAAAAAATCTCAGGGATGCTCAAAGAAGCAGCACTGCTGTATGTCAGAAAAGCTTGAAACATTTGAAGGACCAGTTAGACAAATGTCCAGCCTGTTCTTGCATAACTAATGTCAGCCCTGTGTGTCCTTCCAAGGAGCTTATAATTCCCTTCATCAAACTTTCACATTAATGCTTCACTAAAGTAGGGAGGGCAGAAAGAAGAAGGAGATAAAAGGAGGCTAAAAGCAGCTAAAGAAACTTAGGGAGACTGAGCAAGAGCCTGTGAGATTTACTGGAAAAGAGATGTTTCAGATTCCTTCTTCATGATACCCTACAGATGCTTTTCTAGTACTATCAAGTACCAGAGATATACCTGCTTTTAGCTTCTTTCATTCCAAACATTAGGCAGAGTGAAATTTGCCCATCAGATGATTGTTTGTCTTTCAGGTTTACTCAGCGCAACATATATGGCACATGTAAAATAAAAAGTTTTCTTGTACTGAATGTTTGTCTCTCCCAGGTTTCGACCTCATCAAGATGCAGACCCTGAAAAGCCCCGAGTTGCTGCCCTGATTGACAGATTAATCTCTTTCAAAAACAATGATCATGGAGCGTGGGTCAGGGGAGGGGATATCCTCATTCAGAACTCTGGGTAGGTATTTGGAAGCAAACAGCTGCATGCTGTGTTTTCTGAAGTTTTGTTTATGAAAGTGCATTACAACAGGGTTATAGGAGAGGATTGATGGTTAACTGTAGGAACTGTATGACCAGCTTTTATACCATCCCACAACTTCAAATATGCAAGTTTATATGTGATTAGATAAGAACCTGCCTTAAACAGCTGTAGGAAAAAGAAGCCTAAGAGTTGGTAGAGACAGTAAATTCAGAATGGGATTTCTGTTGTCTGCCTGAAGCTCTCAAGTCCTGTTTAAAATGTGTAGAAAATTATTTTACTACTTTTTAACAACAATGCTTTTAGAAAAGTTAACTGTGTGGTGGTTATATGTTCCATTAATAGAAAAATTCAAGCTTTTTTCAGTGCATAGCAGGATGTGCCCTTATATTAGCCAATTGTAGGATAATTCAGAAAAAAGAACTGATGTTTTGGACTTTCTTGTAGGTTTGCAGACAATGGAATAGGTTTGACATTTGCTAGGTGAGTACTTTTTTAATAATTTCTGTGTTTCCTTGCATAGAAGCTTAGAAAATCTACATGCATCTATTAAAATCAATAGGTATGCTTTCATAAGGCTGCAGTTTTGGTTTGGGGCCTGGTTGTATTTGCAGTTGTGCAGATGATGTTATAGAGGCTGTAAACTGGCACAGCTGCCAAAGTTTCCACTTTAGTTCAGCCTATGCTTGGTTTACACCACAGTTTGTTGCCTCTTTATCAGAAAGGTTATATTTATCCAGGTATTTTTGGTAGTGTATGATTCCTTAGGCAGTATTTTATTTTCCTCCTGAACAGCTGAAAGTGAGTAATGGAAAAGAAAGGGGTGAACATTTAGCAGGAGTAGAGTCTCTTCCTAATGAAAAATATCAAGTAACTTAGGTAGTGAGCTGAAATTACTGCTATTTAGATTATGACAAACTGGTTCTACGATTGGAAAATTGGGCTGTAAATAAAAAGGTGCTCCACTACAAAGGGAGATAGAAATTTTAATGTTTGGCTCTGCTGAACATTTCAGTGAGTTGACCTCTATTAATGTTAATGATTAAATATATTGTTTTGTGTATTGTACATGAAGTCTGTAATATTTTACTTAAGGAGGGCTGTTACAGAAGTAAAAGTAGTGCTAGGCCTTGATACAATCATCTGCTGGAGAGTCTTGGCTAAAGACATGTCTCTGATGTGCTTTTATAGTGATGGGAGCTTCCCAAATGATGAAGGTGCCAGCCAGGAGGTATCAGAGTCGCTGTTCATAGGTGAGAGCAAGAATTATGGGTTTCAAGGTGGACAAAATAAATATGTGGGAACTGGAGGCATAGACAACAAGACACGCACTCTGCCTAGAAATCGGTAAGTATGTCATGAATGAAGGAAGCAGAAATACAAGAAAAATTTGCTGTATCAGATGTAAAGACCCTTCTTGGTTGAGCTGCCAGAGATTAAGACTCCATTGAAAGTGGTGCTCTCTTTCTTTTTAGTGCTATGTATGCAGCTATGTCACTCTTGCCTTTTTGCTGAAGCAGGTTCATCTGATGCTTCCACAGGTTACTATTCTGTAGAAATTTAAGTTATCCTACTTAAATTAAACCTTAGACTTAAAAAGTATTTGGGTCTAGAAGAGAGCTTTCAGGTAAGAGAATTTCAAAGGTCAGTTTGGGACTGGAGACTGCAGTCTGTCTGTGACAAATCACAATCTGTGACGATGATCCTTCTCTTTTCTCTTTGACTTGCACTGGTGCTTGTTTAACATAATACCAAGTCCTGCCCTTGCCACAGAATAAGAAAGAAGACTGTTTTGGTTTAAGCCCAGTTGGAAATTGAGCCCCATGTAGCCACTCCCCTTTCCCCACCTACTCAGGTGAGAAAGACAAAAGACAGAGATCTCAAGCTGAGACAAGAACAGTGTACTGGAAACAATGAGATTAACAGTAATAGTGACAATATTAATAACAAAAGTATACAAAACAAAGGTGATTTATGTGCAAAAAAAAAAAGGCTCACTGCTCAACCTGGGACTGGGTAGCCCTCAAGATGGCCAAGAGACCATCAGCACCCCAGAGTGGTGCTGGTGGACAAATCCTACGGTCAGGACCAGTGTTACCCCACTGCTTCCCCAGAAAAAGGAATGCTCTGTCTTCAGAAAACGAGAGTCCGTTTCCCCCACTTCCTAGCCATGATGTAAGATGGTATCAAGTAGCACAATGTGTTAGCCATGCCCACATGGCTCCAGGTTCTGTCCCCACACATCCTTGGCCAAGTAGGACAAAGGGTGAAGTGGGCCCTGACCGCCCTAGTTTTTTGCTGTTTAGCTATTTAAAGAGGAGAAGTTAATGTGGTGGTGATATGAGGTATTCACTCTTGTTGAGTGGAATCACCTAACGACTGAGGCTGTAAGGGACCTCTGGAGGTCATCTTGTCCAACACCCCTGCTCAAGAACTGTCATCTAGGGCTCATGTTCCAGGACAACATTCAGGTGCCTTTACTATATCTCCAAGGGTGGATTCTTCATAACTTTCCTGGGCAACCCGTGCCAGTGGTCAATCACCCTCTCAGTGAAAAGTTTCTCCTGTGGTTTAGCAGGGATGTCTTATGTTTCATCTTGTGCACGTTGCTCCTGGTCTTGTCACTGGGAATAGCCTGGCTCCATCTTCTTTGCACCCTCCTTTCAGAGGATTGAGATTCCTGCCTGAGAGTTTTCTGCTCCAGGCTGAACATGTCTCCTAGTGTTTCTTCCTATGAGAGATGCTCAGAGACTTAATCATCATTGTGGCCCTTGGCTGCACTTTCCAGTATCTCCATATCTGCCTTGTACTGGGGACAAGCACTCCACATTGTCGCTTTCCCAGTCCTGAAAAGATGGGAAGTATCACTTCCCTCAATTTGCTGATAACACTGTAACACTTCTCACAGTGCAGCCCTGGATACTTTTTCCCTCTTTGTGGCAAGGGAACATTGTTTGGCTTAAGGTTAATTTGGCTTTCCCTAGGACCTGTAGGTCCTTTTCACTGGCACAAAGGGTTGTTGCTCCCAATGTGAAGGACCTTGCATCCCCATGTTAAACTTCATGAGGTTCCCATCCACCCATTTGTCCAGCGTGTCAGGGTCTGTCTGGGTGGTAGCACAACCCTCTGCTGCATCAGCTGCTTCCCTCTGTGTTGTCCCCTCTGCAGGATTGGCCCATAGACTATACTTGGCCTAATCATCCAGATCACTAATGAAAATAATGATCAAGACTGGACTCGGTATTGACCCCTGGGGTACATCACCCATTATTGGTCACCAAGTAGACTTTATGCCATCACTGTCTGGGCCTAGCCGTTTGTCCTCTTGTCCTGCCCATACTTGATGAGGATCTTATGCGACACAGTGTCAAAAGTCTTACTGCAATTTTGGTAGACCGTGTCCACTGCTCTCCCACTGCTCCACCAGGCCAGTCATTTCATCACAGAAGTTTATCAGCTTCTCCTTGGTGAATTCATGCTGATTATTCCTGATGACTTTCCAGTCCTTTAGGCACGTGGAAGTGGTTTCTAGGATTAGCTGCTCCATCATCTTCCTGGAGGTCAAGCTAAGGCTTACCAGCCTGCCATTCTCTGGGTGTTCCTTCCTCAAGTTAGAAGTGACATTTGCTTTCCTCCAGTCTGCAGTCACTTCCAGTTGCCATGATCAATCAAAGAGCAGATGGTATTATTTTTTCTGCTATAGTTCTCATATTGAAAGAGGGGCACATTTGCACATGGAGAGTAATAGCTCTGCTAACAGGAAAATTTAGGAGTAGGGGTTTTTTTGACTCATTAGAGAAGAGGAGAAACCGTATTTCCTTTGCTAAATTCTATCTTGTGAGTCATTCTGTAATTGCTGCTTTATTGATTTCTGAGAGGAGATGTATTTGACACAGATTCAAGCGTACCATGAATTTTGTTACAGGATGGTATAAATATTTGCTTGCATCAACAGGACATTTCCAATCAGAGGCTTTCAAATTTATGATGGACCTATTCACCTTACCAAGTGCACATTTAAAAATTTCGTGCCAACTTCGGACAGATTTACCAGTGCAGTTGGATTCTTGATGAAAAATCCATGGCAGATGACTCCAAAAAATAACATTTCCCTTGTGAAGTTTGGTCCAAACGTAAGTTTACTACAAGTTTTCCTGAAGTCTCGCAAATGGTTTTCTTTTCTTGTATTTAACATACACAGACAAGAGGTCATCCTTTCTACGCATACCTATTTCAGAGTTTTTCTCCTGGCTGGAGATCACATAGACCTCCTTTGTCTCCAGACCAAAAAATCCAATACCAACAGAGATGTAGGATATGTTACACTAAATGAGTCATGGCTTGTGGTAAGGCTGACAAGAAATTTTTGTAAGATTTTGTAAGATTTGGTATATCCTTAGTAACGAATTTTCTGCAGCGAATATTAACACTGTTCAGAAGCAAGAGCTGGCCTGAGCCTATTAGTAAAACCCAGCATATCTGCTTTGCAAGATTCTCCTATCCTTGCTGTAAAGTTTTTAATCAGCTTTATCAAATTCCTGTGTTTCTGCACATGTGCAAATGTTAGTCTGTATTTCACCTCAGGAAAAACAAAGACTTCTATTGTTGTTGTCAGGTTTCTTTGAAAGCCTTCTTTGGGAAGCCTGGTCCCTGGTTTGAAGAAGGAGATTTGGATGGTGATAAGAACTCAATATTTCATGATCTAGATGGCTCAGTGACTGACTACAGGGATACCTTTGTGGGCCGAATGGATAATTACTTGATTCAACATCCCAAATGCATTAACATCACAGAATGGAGTGGAGTGGTTTGCAGTGGGAACTATGCACAGGCTAGTACTTTTGGCTTTCTGTTTGGGGCAAATCTATAATATGAACTGACTTGTGGAGTCAGGTTGTGTAAGAAATACAAAATTACCTGTCTTTGGATTTCAAAATTTTTTGACTTTTAAAAATACTTCTATTCCTATCACACTTACCAGCCAGTTGCATATATATCATGTTTCCTCTCAGCAGACTGAGAGTACAGTATCAGATGCTGCAAGATAAAACTAAATGTTCTTGCCCAGAATTCTTTGTTGCAGCTGTGTTTGCTAAAACATTTTTGTGTTGAAGGTGTCTTCTTCCAAGCAAGTTCTGTCTGNTAAGCCTTAAAGGTTTGATTCCCATTCTGGTTCCTGCTCTGTGTGGCCAGGTGTTATAGCTGATTTTTTCTTCTCCATACCCTTTTTTGTCTGTAAGACAGGAAAAATCTATAATAGTTTTTTAAATAGGACTTTTATTCAGGAAACATTTGTGTATTACATAACTCAGAACATCAGATTGCAGCATTTTGGTTAATGATGTCCTGATCGTGCTTCACTATTTCATTTTCTTTTACAAAGAGACCAAATTTTTACTCTCAAATATCTTATAGGTTTATGTCCAAACCTGGAATGGACAGAATCTTTCCATGACTATTGTCCGAGATGAGTATCCAGCCAATCCCATGGTTCTTCGAGGTATTAATCAGAGAGCAGCTGCCTTTCAGCAGTACCAGCCAGTGGTGATGCTCCAAAAGGGCTATACAATACACTGGAATGGAAAAGCTCCAAATGTCACCTATCTGTATCTCATTAACTTCAACAAGTATGTTTATTTTCTTTTGTGGCTTTGATCCATAAGACAATACTGAAGTTATGTCCTGTAAAATTATTGTGCATGAGTTTGCAACCATCTGGAAAACCAGAGCTTGGGTTTGCTTTTTTTTTCATAGTTACAAATACAAAAGTATGGGATTAAACGACAGATCTGCACCTGAAGTTAAACACTTGTCCAGTACAGTGTCTTTAAGGAAAAATCTTTGGAGAAGATGATGTATCAATAGTGAAATTGAGAAGAATTGCAGAATTTGAATAGCTTATCATACTTGATTTTGTTGGCAGATGAACTTATTAAATATCTCTGAAATGTATAATCAAATATATCCTAAGAGAATCAGAGTTACTAAAATGTTTAATGGAAGGCTGTGCAGATTTGACCATCTGGTTGAGGGTTTAGGAGCTTTTTGTGTTTCTGTTTCTTTTTTTTTTGGAGTGATCTCTTTGCTCTGTATTGGCACCTAAACTGTTCCTATTAGGACTCATACATTTTATTTTGGTTTTAGGAATGACTGGATTCGTGTTGGTCTTTGTTACCAACCAAAGACAGATTTTTTTATAGTATTGGAAACCTTTCAAAGGCGGTCATCTGCTCTGTCAAGCAAGGTGGAACGCTACATGCCTGTATCTTCAATGGTGGAGCTTGAAAAGAATCGATCAGACAAGAGGTTTTACTTTGACAACAGTACTGGGTAACTCTTGTCATTTGACTCTACTAGAAGATGTTGTTTAACCTTGAAATGTCCAGTTTGAAAGTATTAAAAACAACTGGTTGAGGCACCTGCATAAGCGGAAAGCTGTTGAGAAGGACCCCAAAACCCTTAGACCAATGTTCATATGTCTTTAAATCTCTAAACTACCATTGTTGTCATTGAAATAGTTGTCATGAGCACCACAGTCACCAAAGATATTTCCTGCCCCATGTCTGGGGAAAATATAGCATCTGGTGTGCTGAAGAACAGTGCCTTTTAGGATTTAATTTCTTAGTCTTCAGAGAAATTATTTGTTTTCTTGTTAAATGGAAAATTCTATAAATTTCCAAGAAACTTTCTCATCCAACATTTAAAAATTATATTTTTGAAAATCCTAATCTTTTTTCAGCTGTCTCAAAAGAACTTAAAAGTCCTAGTCTCTCTTTCAAAAGTACTTCTAACAGAGGCCTCTAAGATCCTTCAGAGAGGTTTTAGATATGATCAACTTCCAATAAATTAAGTCCTATGTACATCAGTTGTGAGTTTTGCAAACATCGATTCTAACTTCATAGTTTGTTCTTTTATTTATTTTGTTCTGTTACCTGCAACTGTGCCTGTCTGTAATAAATACACAAATGAATGTAGTTTTTGAAAGACATTTATGTTGCTTTGTGTAAGAGCTTTACACCCTTAATTGCCTTTCCAGGCATTTGAAGTAGCACAACTATATTGTTCAGTGTTGATGGGTGAAACTGAATATTTCTGCTGCATGTCTGCAAAGATCTATGAGCAAGGAAAAAAATTCATGCTCTGCAATTCGCTGCAATTCAATTTTTGTTTCCTGTAAGCCACTGATCTGAGGGCTGTCTTTTCTTTGCAAAGCATCTACATTTATATTGATGTCTCCTTTAACAGCAGGGAATTTTAGATAGGAATTTTAGTTGCTAGGGATTTCCTAACTCTAGTGAACTGTAAATACCTTGAAACCTTTGGATAGTGGTGCGGAAGTGAATACTGTAGTTTGTCTGCTTCTGAAAATCATGAAATATAGCTGTTAAGATTGAATATAAATACCTATATTTCACCAGTTAATTTAGATTATTTTTCCCCTTTTTGTGTAGATTACTGTTTTTATTTCTTCAAGCCAAATATAATAGGGATGGTCACAGTTATTGCTCATCTCAGGGATGTGAAAGGATCAAGATTGTGACCAAAGATTCATCAAAAGGGATAAGTAATTGCATGGCAAAAGCTTACCCAAAGTACTACCAAGTACCAACCGTCATAAAGCAGATGCCAGAAAAAACTACTGTACCATGTACAAAATGTGGCACAACTCAGGTAAAATAAAATAAGCAAAAACTTTCATGAACTGTAGAATTGGTGCTGCTGTCTACTCAATTTAAGTCCAAATTTCAGTCTTTCAGCACAGAATGCTGCACTTATCAAATTACAGTGGTCAGCTTGTTAATCTTCTTGAACTCCTTGAAGGTTTGGAGTCCTTTCTGTAGCACAAAGGTTTCAGGGTTTTTTTTTAATTCTTTTGTGCAACTCTTGCTCCAAGTGCTACAGAAAAGGGCCATCACTGGATTCTTGTCTTGCACTGCAGTATTGTCTGTGCTACATGGAGAGCTTTGCTGCAGAGATCTACATGGCAAACCTCTCTGTTTGCATGTTTGCTTATTAGTATGAACTTGAAATTGTCTTAGCTGTACAAGCTGAGAAAAATATTGAAATTAAGAGATAAAAATAGGTTACACTATGTATCATTATATTTATTAGGATTGCTAGTACCATAAATAATGCCGCTGACAAGTGGATACATTTGCTTTGGAGCATGGGCTGTCTGTTGTAAACAGGCATGATAAAGTGTTGAAGAAACATTAATATGTGTACTTAACTGTTTTGTTTGATATCCAGATGGTATTCACCAGTGACCCTCACAGAAACTACCTCCTTGTGCAGGTTAATTCATCTGATGAAAAAGAGTCAAGCAGAGGTCAGCAAGCATTTATATATGTAAGTATTCTTTATGGATTTCTTCTTAAATATCACTGTTTTGTTTGTATTATAGCAGTTGTACAGCTCTACATAATGCAGACCTCAGTTTTCTTCACTTGAATGAAAAGATTAGTTTGTTTAAAAAATAAAGTCAAAAAGCTTACTTTTAAACATTAGCAAGTGAGGCTTCAAAGCTCCATTTAATATTTGAATCCTGTTTGCTGAAGAGAAAAATGTTCGCATTAGAGTTTAAAATGTTCAGCTTATGTTTAAGTCTGTGTGGGTATACATTTATGGCTGTTTTGGAAATAAACAGAGCACGTAAACTGACAATTTGTTAGTTAAATCCATTTTGTTGAAATTGTCCTTGTGCAAGCAGATTAGCAAGCTAGTGGGATGGGTCACATGAACCATTAAGTTTTGCTGAAGTCCTCTAAACGGCAATGCTAAAGAATCAGTAGATTTCTGTATTTGTTCTGGTGTGGCCCAAATAAGCCCAGTGATGTGATACTGTATAAAAAGTAGTTTAGTTTGACTTTTCCATTCAGATGCTGAAGTAGACTTGCACGTGAAGGTGAAATACCACTTAGTCTGCACATGCCTTACATTTTGCAGTGTCATTATTGGCCTGGCTGAACCTTCAGTTGTCCAGGTAGACAAATGGCACATGAGCAGCTTAACCTTTGCAGCTGCAAACTTCTCCAGCATTGTGTATGCCATATCCAAAGCAGTAAGAGCAGTCAGTAGGAAGAAACTGGGCTGGAGCTAACCTGCTGCAGGGATCAATTAATTGAATTACTGTAAAGAAGTTCAGGGGATTCAGTATCTGAATTTTAGCTTCCCAAAGCAGGAGCAATGACTGAGGCAGGTATTAAGTCATCTGGAATGTGCAATATTCCTATAGAAGCTACAGGCTTAAGACTCTCATGCAATGTCAGAAGAGCATCTTTTCAAAGGAAAAATTGAAGAGTTGCAAGGGAGAAACAAGTATGTGTAAGGAAATTACTGTGTCTAAACTAGAGTAGGATTGATTAACACTGAGTGCAGTAGAATTGCTGTTTGATTCATATTAACTTCCTTCTCTCTCTCTTTTTCTTCCTATTCAGGTCAATGACACCGTGTTTTCCTTCAAGGATAATGGAATACTTATTGTTGTAGTAGATGCCTGCACTGGCACGGTTTTGGGAAACAAATTATTTTCTGGAGTAGACATTAGGCGTGTAGATGGATATTTAAAATCTGGAATTCCACAAAGGTATGTGCAATGGCCAGTCATTTCCAGTATGTCCTGCAAGCTGTAGCTCTGCTCTCTGACAAGGATTTAAATAATGATGAATAGGTAATGATACATGAGCACTGAAAGTGAACAAAACATATGTCTAAGTTCAGGCAAAAGGAGAAACAGAGGAGCAATTTACTGGACAGTGTAGCCTTATTTAAGAAAACTAAGCAGATTTTGAACACTTCAAATTTTTCTGGTATTGCCTTTTTCCTCAAAAATAATTTTCTTTAATGAAACATCATGTAATAACACTGCTTTGATTAAAACAAGAATAATTTTTTGTTTAATAAGGACAGTGGCAAGGACTATGTGAAAGATGTCATACTGTTCTCTCCTTATAATGAGAAAGTTCTTTATCACTAAATAAAGATAAAGAGTTAGTGTCAGAAAATAATCAGTATTTTAATTTTTGAATTTTGGATTGATACCCAAACTTGATTTTTTGATACAAAGCACTAAACTGTGTTTAAATAACACTTTCCAATGATTTTGAAGTTAAATTAAAAGTCAGTTTAAAACCAGGAAATTCTAAGTACTGCTTTCAGAAAACGTTGACTATTTCCCTGTCATAAGTACTCATAAGGAATTGGACACTGAGGGCAGCTAGCTGGAAAGGTGTGTAGCAGAATATTAAAAAAATGTGTTTATTATAGCTGCTGTGTCATGCTGTTCCTGTTGCAGGTCTATCATTCTGCTGAGCACAAGAGGTGATGTAGCAATTCCTAATAATTTAGCTGAAGCCTTAATGTCCCTGGGGACAGCAAAACCACCTTATCTTCAGAGCAACGGTTGGTGGAAATGTTGCACATTTCTTTGACACCACCTTGGTCTTTGTGTTTGTTGGCGTGGTGGGTTTCTTATGGGGTATGTGAGAAGGATACAGTTGGTGGAGGGTGGTTGCCAGTTTGCACTGGTGTGGCTGCTGTGTGTCAGCTCTTGTTGAGAGAGGAAGTGGGCAGCCCTTTATCCCGTTGTGTGAAGCTTGTTGCAAACAGAGAAGTAACTAACAGTTCTTTGTGCCTGTGGATCGCACAAGAGTCCCAGGCTTTTTTCCTAAAGCCTGTATTTTGTGCCTCACCCAGCAAATGTATCTTTAAGCAATCTCCTGTGCCTGCCTAGTATTTCCTGTTCTAAAATAACTTTAAGCTAGAAATGAGAAGCTATTGGTATTTTGAGAGATGATGAGTTTATAGGCCACATGGGGTAGCTGTCATCTGTTCAGAGTGATGGCACAAGTTGTGGTTGAGAAAACAGGTTTCATAACTGTCCAGTTAGCTGTGTTTTCAAATTAAGATTTCAGGGTATTTAATACTAAGTATTGAGACAGGAAATTGCAAATCATTACTTATTTCCTTGTAAGGTGCCTATAAAGGTGAGAGTGGATAAATGTCCTTAATAATGTGGGGGAAGGAATTTTGGGGGAGCATGCCTTTTCGTACCTAACCAGTCCTGTATCATGCTGCAGTGAGTTTGGCTGGTTTGGTAATACTGAGCTTTTTCTGTCACAGGAAGCTTGGCCTTTCTGGGCTTCAGAGGAAACATTAAGCCATCCTGGATTAAGCTGTTTACCAGTCCTGCTGGGCATGGGCTCGTTCAGATAGAAAAGTATATCCCTCTGCAACTGGAAGAGTATGGCTGTGCCAGAGCAATTAAAAGCCGTCAGAAAGACCTCGAGCTTCTGAAGAAGGCTGCACGATCTCGTTAAAGACTAAGATGTACATAAAATCTGGGGGAAAATGTGAACTAACTTATTTTTTAATTTATGGCATTTTAAACTATATTGTTATCCAAGTAAATCATGTTGTTGTCTGACAGATGTTTGCCAGCATTGACTGCTTGAATGCCAATCTGTGCACCTTCTAGTTGTACAAAATATTAAAGAATTTATTAGTATTTGTATAAACAGGTTTCAGAGATTTTTCAGATGTTTGTATTTACTGTAAACAAGTTCCTTCTGTTAAATACTCCTTTTGTATGTAAGAGGGTATTCATAAAAGCCTTAAGTTTTTAGTAACAGGTGTTAGAATGCATTTTGGGTTACTTGAAAGATTAACATTAATGCCTTCATAAACAGCTTGAATTGGTCATTCTAACTTAAGCATTTTTCCCTCAGCTCTTTAGGTGTTTCCATGGGAGTTTATCTGTCAGCTCAGTTACATTCTCAGTCTGCTTTCCAACGTGTTAAAACCCAATTTCCCCTGTGCATGAGGCTGACTCAAGGGATTTTTAACTGCAGTAAAAATTTTTGCTTTCCTGTGTGAAAGATGGAGGGAGGCATTCAAAGATCCAGCCTGGGGCTGGGTGAGGATTGTGTACCATTCAGCAGAGTTTTTACAAGGCTTTGTGTACAAGCATGGCACACAGAGCAGGAAATTACTCCCATTCTTTAGGATCACTGTTTATTATTCTCTCTAAATACACAGGTGTGTCTGTAAGAGTTACTTTAATAAACAGTGTAGAAGTTAAGGCTGCAGTCTTGAGTACAGTTTGACTTCAGCTTAGTCTTTTAAAGCTTTTAGTCAGAAGGGCAAAGCTGAGATACTGTTACTCTCAATTTGTTAGGAAATGAGGCTTCTACTCTTGCAGTGGTGGATTTTTTTGTTTTGTTTTGATTTTGTTATTTTTTTGTTGTTTTGAGGGTTGTTTTGTTGTTTGGTTGGGTTTTGGGTTGTTTTTGTTTGTTTGGTTTTTGGTGTTGGTTTTTCTTTATTTTTAAGGCTATCTCAGCTTTAACTTCTAAGTGAATGGAAAGTGCTCTCAGTTCATTAAGTCATACCTTCTGCCTTAACTTTGATTCTTTCAATATACTCATGTTGTTAATTCCTGTTGACTTTATATTAGGTCTGTTGATTTAATCTGGTTTTGTTGCAATTATTTGGCTCTGCCAGTAGTGTGAAAATCATTTAGAACAGTGGCACAGCTGCCCTTTTTTAGGATCCTCGTCTTTGAAATTAAATTTCAGGGACGGAAAAGATGCATTTCATAATAGCGAACAATAGGTGCCATAGGGCTAAAATGTAACCCTAGTTCTAATAAAACTGACATATTTCCTTCTTCTTGTATATGTTCTCATTCATTCGAGCTGGTATAAGGTATCTACCATTCATAGATGATTTGTGCTCTGAATTCAAAATAGAGTGATTGTTGGAAATGAATTATATGCCTGCCTTCTCCAAAGATGTTGGAAAACTGTGGGGATTTTTTTTTTTTTGTACTTTAAAGGAGAAGATGCACAATATCAAACATATTACTCTGTTCAATTAAAATATACTACCTCAGTGCTACAATTAAACTGCCTGGTCTAGTGTAGTTTCCTAAGTGAGAAAGGAGGAGGTAAGGAGTATGACACAAAGGTTGAAGTTAACAAATAGATGACCAATACTGTTTTTATTGTAAAACCAAGCCAAATGGATGATTGTGTATTTTGCAGTTGTTGTGATGCACAGTTCTCTTGTTATGTTTAAAAGAAAAGTAATTTTGTTAGGGGAAGCTGTGATAAATCTTTACGACTAACTGTAATGTTTGGTGTTATTAATGCAGGGCAGTGATGTAAATGCTCTGAGTGCAGTAGTGATAGTGTTTGGGGATTAAAATGGCTTTAAGGCTTCCTCTCTTCTCATGCTCAGCAGAGAAATAGTGATGAGGTAGTGATCCTCAGGCTTGTGAAGTTGGCCATTATTTATGATATTCTGCTGTTCTAAGCGTCTTGTAAAAATTGTCCTTGGAAGTGTCAAGGGTATTCTGATGAACAATTGGACCTGAAGTTAAAGTGTTTGTCCTTTGTGTAAATTTAAACACTTGACAAATAGTATAAATAAATTTTTACATCTGACAAGGCAATAAAATTATGGGTGTCTTCTGTTCTTGTATCAAGTAATTTTATAATATGTGCTGTGTCAATAATACAAACGATCTTATTTCAACAGCGATTTACTTGTGAAGTTTGTGGAGTATATCCTACTCTTCATTCAGAGACAAATTAACAACACTGGAAAGGAGACACTGATGGTGACTGAAGTTATGGGCCTGTCTTGGAAGCCAGATATCTCAAAGCCTGTCTGAGCTGCTGAGTCTACAGTCATTTCAGCTCAGAGGAGCAAGGAGCAACATTATTACTGACTCAGGGGCATCCTATCCATGTCTTTACCTACCTAGTGGGGGAGTGAAGAAGGTGAAGCCAGCTGTTCTCAGTGGGGCCCTGTGGCAGAGAAAAAGAGTCTGTGGGGACACATTGAAATGCAGGCAGTTCCCCAAAAACAGAAGGAAAGTTTTTATTGAGTAGGTAGTCAAGCACTGGAATTGATTAGCAGTGCACCTATGGAGTGTTTTTCTATGGAGGAGCAGCTTTAACTGACCCTGCTTTGGGGGACAGCAAGTGTCCTGGGCCCTCTCCAGTGGTGACTGCCGGCCAGGTGATGCTGTAATTGTGGGACGTTAAGGCCACTGATGTACCTAAGCCTCTCTCTTCAAGTGCACCAGCTGTTGCAGCCTGCAAGGGCTGAGCAAGACACTTCTCATGTCTGAAACATGGTGAGTCCCCAAACCCATTCCAAAAGGCATTGTAATTGCTTCTTGGTGCTCAGGCTTTGTATACAAATAGATTGATTTCCATTCCTGGTTCAAATTATGTCGTCCTGCAGTAAAGAAATTAAAGTAAACAAACTAAGGAACAAATTCCTTGGAGCCAGTAGCAGATTAAGTGTGCTATCAATAAGGCCCTCTCTCTGGTCAAAGGCACTGCTGGAAGTCCAGTATGTGAGGGACAAGAGACCTATCGCCAAAGAGCCAGGATGATGGCAAGGACATGCTTGGGAAAACACTGACTCTGTGTATTGTGAGACAGCAGTGACAGCTGAGGCCCCAGATAACTTCTGATCCAGGCCATGAGTTTCCTGTTCAGGGCAAGTCCCGTGATTTCCTCTGCTTCCCCTCAATTCCTTTTCACCTTATGTAGGAAGGATGTAGATCTAAGGATAGTCATCCAGCTCTGACTGAAAAACTCAGTCAGCTGGGTTCGATGCTGTCTGCACTGATTAGTGAAGGTCTTCGTGTTTGTCATGGTTGTATTTGTTTAAGGTAATTCTGATGTCACCTTAATGCCAGAATATCTGTTGAAAGCAAAAACTTTTCTACTTCAAAATGTGAGCTTTACCCAGTCATTATTTTTCTGTGTCTTCTGATCATACTTGTTGTAGCACTTATGGGAAAGTTTTGACCCTTCCTAGAGTTCACAAACATATGTTTCTTTCCTAATGCCTTCTCTTTGCCCTGTGTCTTGAGCTAGTTAAAATTCTAAAATAATAACCAGTATTGAAGTACATAAGGCTACCTCTGGCTTGAGAAAATTTATGAGCTTTTTTATTATATGGCTGGGGACTACTGCAGTTTTGCAGATCAGATTTGTACTACCAATTGTAACTTGCTAAATAAAAGAAAGGGCTTGTCTGGCCACTGACTTGCATGATTGGGAGTGATGGGACTGGCAAGTCATAGAGTTCCTCTTCTATTTTTTTTTTTCATTATGAAATCCTTGGGGGAAAAAAAAACCCCTGAAGTAGTTTATGGATATAATGGGAACAATTTTAGACAGAGAGGATACTACCACTACCTCCCAGTACCTGAAGGTACAGGATTGATGGAGAGGGATTTTTTGTAAGGACATGTGGTGATAGGACAAGGGG
>VXBC01008453.1:0-127055 GCA_013399945.1 Ploceus nigricollis | reverse complement strand
ATATATATATATATATAAACACTAATTTGCATTTTTCAAACTTAAAATAGAAGTTGTTTTTTTAATCTTACACTAACCTCAGCTATTGTACTTCCAGTAGTATTTTTTGAAAGATCATTATATATTTCAGTCATTGTTCCTTTGATGGCATCCATCATCTGAAAGACAAAAAGAAAAAAAAATAATTCTTTGATATATATTTTTCATAGATTTCTACTTTGATTTTCTTTCAACCCCTCTACTGGGAACCTATATTGCAACCCTTCTCTCTCTCTAAATATATGACATTTACCTGGTTCTACTTATTTAGAAGGTAGAGCACAACAATTTCGATCAGGACTCTGATTTTTAAGTGTCCTGAACAGGTGAATTGCTTGACCTTCTACTTTTCTAAGAAATTGCTACTGATATAACTTATAAATAAAAATTATATAAGCATGAACTTGGGGAAGAAACTCAATGCAAAAATATATAGTATTCATTAATTTTTTTGATCTAAGTATCTAAGAGAGAACGGAAAGCTCATGTGCCTTCCCTCACTGTCACTATGATGAGACCAGTACTACAGCACCCCTTCTCTTTAACAACTTAACATCTGCCTAATGTGTGAACACACATTTATCCCACCTGATGAAACTACAGGGTGTTTTAAAAGAAAGGTACAACTTCATTAAAACCTTCCTCCAGAACTCACTTTGCTGGTATATTTAGCAATATCTGCAGCCACATCAGCTGAAGCTGTTGCAATTGGCAAGTCTGTGTTGAGTGAAGAAGAAAGAGTGCTTGCAGATCCAGAGCTGGTAACCATGGAAATAGGCTGAGTGCTTGTGACCAAGGTTATAGTGGATGTGGAAGTGCTCTGGGTGATCTCTTTTTGCTGCACAGCTAAGAAAAGAGAACATTGAGGGGATCAATCACACAAGGAATTATGAAAACAACAGGCAAATTTCTACCTTTAATATCTAACTAAACTGTGTGCATGTAACCATTTCAGATTTGTATTATTTATACAATGGTGCCATCTAATGATTACTTAAACAGTGCTCAGCCACTGAACTTGTACATAATTGTAAGGCTTAGAGGTCATGAAGTAAATATAACTTTGAAACTTATCATTTTAGACTGGCCAGTGCAGAAGTCTCCCTCAGTTCTAATGACTTATCTGCTGGAGTATTTTTAAAATAGTATTTTTTTAAAAAATAAAACTTTTCAAGCTATTTTTACTGATTTATATTATAAAAGATGTCTTCATTGCCAATTTCCTCAGTAGTGGAATTACTGAAATAAACTATTTATTCATCTTTATGTGCTATATTTCTGTTTATGCCAATTCAGTATATAAGAAATCTATAGATTTATAGTTTTCACATGATAAATATTATAGTCTGGAAATCTAAGATGGAACATTGCCATGATGTGCTCAGTAGTAAAGAGTATTGAGAAAACAAACTCATGGGCTGAACACAAAGTTCAGCCCATACTATTAAGGTATAAATGAAAGCATGATTCTATTAAAAGTTTCGCATTTAACTTCTCCAATTTTCACATTTATTTTTCCTCACTGCATATTTCTGTATCAATTTGTGCAGTCTACAAGCAGAAAGATACCACTTCCTCAGCACTGCTTAAATGACAGAAACAAAAGCAGTTTGGGACTAGAGAAATGAGCCTCTGTAAATGTCTGTATGTGAACCATCACCCAAACCTCTCTCCTCTACAAGATCACCTGCGTGCCAGTGGTGTCAGCAGAGTGGAGAATGTCTCCTCATCAGGCACAGGAGTAAACATTTCAGTTTATTAACTTGAAATGACAAATGAAGCTGATTTACATAAAGTTGCTGTTAAGCGAAGGGAAGCAACAGCAGCACAGGCTTGTGTTACCCTGTGCCAGCTATTGGTGAAGGCCCCAGCAAAGAGATGGTGAGAAAACAGTTGTGAAAACATTCTGAAATGCCAGGGCTGTTTGCTCAGTAAACTAGAATCAAAGTCTTGTTAAACAACAGGGATTTCAAAGACAAATCCTGGACCCTGGGTAATTTCATTGTTGTCAAATTATACTCTGAAAAACCCTTCAGATCTGCTGCTTGTCAGATAAAACTGGAAGCAATTTATAGATACTGAGGTGACATTGGTAAACATGCAAGTGGAATAGTTAATGGTTTTAGCATATGATCCAGAAAATTATTCAGTCCACCCTTCCAAATCTGTTATGGCTATGAAAAGCAAAAATATTTATACAGACGCACAATTTTTTTGTCATTAAAATAAGAAGACATAACTTTTATACTAAAGACACTTATCAGAGTAGAAGCACACATTGAGATTTTGTTTATACAGAAGAACTCTTGGCTGGGCACCCTTGGAGCACAGGGATCACTACTGGGCAATTATGGCACCACAGGCACATTTGAGTTAGAAAAGTATATACCTTTAACTGCTTGTCTTGTCTGATATCTTGTCCCCTGAGAGGACTGAGGCTGCTGTGACTGAGACTGCTGGCTCTGCTGCTGCTGCTGCCTCTGTACCTTCTGCATGTGCCACTTCTGAGAAGATGTCTGGAATTTATTTGAAGAATTCCACACCACCCTCTGCACAGCAGGGGCGGTTTCCTTGGGCAGCAGAGGCCTCTGCTTTTTCACAGGGCTCCCTGTGGCAGCAGAGGGAGCACTGACAGTAGAAGCAGCACTGGTGGTTGCTGTCACACCGGCTGGGGGGGTCTGCGATGCGGAGCGGGTGAGCACTGGAGTTTCTGGTAGAGGCTGGGTGCTTGCACTGGAGGAAGGTGGAGTTTTACCTACAACTGAACAAACAGAAAATGTTATGCCAGCTTTTCACCAACACATCTGATTGACAATTTTCCATCTAGTTTCTGGAACAGCTATATATACCTTCCAGTCTGCTTTGAATTGTTTTCCTCAAAAGTAATCAATATTCTACAAGTAAAGTAATTTCAGTCCAGTTGAAAGTGGTGGCAATTCAGATGCATCAGTAACTAAGCAAAACAAGTACAAAACCAAGAAAAACCAGCCTGACCTCATTCAAAATATACATGAGAGGTTAGCACTTGTTAGGGTGTTTCTGCCTTACCACTTTCAGCTGTCATCCCAATTTCTTTCAGGAGAAAAAACATTCTAAAGGATTAATGTCTGAGCAGTAACTGAAAAAACTATAAACTTTCTAAACAACAGTGAACTGACATTGACAACCAAATGCAGATGACACCACGTTGGGCAGGAGTGCTGATCTGCTCAAGGGCAGGAAGGCTCTGCAAAGATCTTGACAGATTGAATCAATGGGCTGGGACAATTTAATCAGATTCAATAAGGCCAAGCGCTTGGTCCTGCCCAGCAAAAAATTATGGATATTCATAGTTCCACTCTGCTGAAAGGAAACAGTAAAATTAATTTTGTTTAAACCAGAAACTACAATGGGCACTGAAAACTTTTTTCATAGTCACAAAGGATGAACAATCACTCCTAAAAATTGTTTTAATACAGATATTTTTATCTTAATGCAAAAATAAAGGTGGCAATTCTACCTTTGGTAACAGCCCTACAGAACAGAGGGGAAACAAAAGGAAATAATTTCATCCTACCATCTTGTTTAGGAGAAGATTCTTTAGATTCTTTCTTGTTTTTCCTTCCTTCACGAGCGCAATGATCATCTCCAAGATCGATGACAAGTTCACTCTCAGAATCAGAGTCCAGTCCTAGATGCACAGTTGGAGAGTCTGTTTCATCTTTACCTTTCAGCTTTTCTTTTGCAGGATGCTGTAAACTCTTTCCCTTTTCAGCAAATTCTTTTTCAGAGTCTGAAACAGCCTTTTCCTTGACCGGTTCTTCTGTTTTCTCCACTTCTGGACTTGTGCTTTTAAGTTCCTCCTTGTCTTCATTCTGTGCTGGAGGCTTGGGTTTTTTTTTCAAGCTCAATGATTCTTTGTCACTTCTTGCACCTTCCTTGTCCTCACCATCCTCTTGATCATTCTTTGATTTCTGATCCTCATCACTATATTCACTGTCACTGGTATCGGATTTTTCAGAATCTTCAGAGTCACTGTGTTCTACTGCAGTATAAACAGCTTCAGATATTTCATTTATTCCTAATTGTGGGAAGGAAAGTACATTCCATGCTGACATCAGACTGACATTACCAAGAAAATACTCTATATACTGGAACAAAGTGTACACATTACCTTAACTGTCAGTCCTTAAGCTACAAGGCTTAAGGCCCTATCCCAGCACCATAATGTATAAGAATGAACTTCTACATACTCCAATTAATATTTTTATTTCATTCAATGGTCCTCCTTTCACTGCTTTTTCCCACTACCTGCAAGGTCTTTTGTTCAACTCAGGACCCAGTGCTGGCAAATACAAAAATGAATTATTTTTATCCACAAGAAGCCACTTTAAAAATCAGCAACACTATTCACCTGATTATAGCTAGTTACTTACATTCATTCTACTTTGTGCAACTGACAGAATTTAGGCAGAATTCTCCAATTTTTCAACATACAAAGCAGATAAGACTATAATCCTCTCATACTATCTACATCAGAATGGTACAAAAACAGGTTAAAAGATGAAACAAAAATTTGAAGCATCAGATCTCACTGTGTTTTAAAGCAAACTGTTTCAGTGCATTCTACTCGCCTCAAAGAGTTTGAATATTCTCTATCTACTCTTGTTCTAAAACAAAATATTTATGGTTTTACCATCCAAAAACTTATTTGACCTCCAATTTAAGTGTATCCTTCTGATGTTCTGGAGGGACACTCACCCAGTTGTGCTTTACAGCTCTCGATGGTCTTGTCAAGGTTGAGCTGGAACCTGCTGCGGATCTGGCGCTTGGGAGAGATGAGCTGCACAGGGGTGCTCTGCTGCTGCACCGACTCACTCAGCTCCTTCAGATCCATCTCAGCCTTGCTACGGTCTGCAGAAACAAACACAAGCTAAGAAAAAAGATTTTACACAAAGAACAGAGATCACTATCCAGATAAAACACGTTTCACCAAAGAGCAATGCAGACAATCCGGAACATATTGCACTTTTTTTTGTAATTGTGGGCTAAATAGTAACTCTAAAATGACTTTACTACAAAAATGGATTCTTCCTCTCTTCACACACAAAACGCATCAATTATGAGGACATTTTCTACATCAATGTGAATTTATCAAGAAATTCCCATTCAGGTTTGTAAAGCTGTCTGACAGCACCTCTACTAGCTGTTATTTACTACTAGGAGTACTACCTTCATGGAGAAAATTAAATAGAAATAAAATCTCTGTAATAGTATAAGACACATAAAATCTTTATAATCATCATTTAAAATCCAAAACTTATGTCATGAGAATACATATAAAAATGTGGATTATTTCACTGGATAAATTAGTAAATTCAAGATAGAATAACACATTTTTCAGTATATGTCAGCAAAATCTTGAGTTTTCATCTACGTGTACAGAATTTCACTCTGAAATGCACACATCTGTCTGCAAAGAATACACACTACAGTGCTAAGGGTAGAATTGTCTTAGCAATTAAATTTCACATTTTTGCTTCAATTTTCCCATTTCAGAGGCTGTATTTGTGTAGCACAGTCCTATCCTTTACCCTTTGCTAGGAGGGCTGACATTCCATCAGTGCTCAGGGCACTAAACCATTTGGAGTTAGCTGGGGAAAGAGAAAGAACCCATGTAGAAGGGCTAAAAAAAGGAAGAGAATTATGTTTGGCCAATTTAGGTCCTTCAACTGGCTCGTGGTAGGATCAGAAGAGCCAATGCCATAAGCTGAGAAAAACCAGAGGCCATGGAGAAGGCAAAAGGTAACACTGGCATAATGTGCATTTGTGCTTTATTTTCAAGTTTCATTCTAGAGCAGTTAAATATGACACAGTGTTGCCTTATTTTACTCTATATATATATATACACATATATATATTTACAAAATATTTTCTGTTGAGGTACAACTTCGAAAAAGTGAAATAAATACAAAGGCCTGAACCAATGAATCCTCTGATCAGACATTCTTTGTAAGTTTGAATTTCATATCAAGGTACATTCTTATTGCTTCCTGCCTCTGTTATCCAAGGGCAGATCCTATACTATCAGAGACACATTTTTCTTCCCCCCAAATCCCTGTATATCTTGCTCATTCACACCTCCATTTTTCAAATTAGCAAGTCTGCCAGTAGCAACAGATAGTTCATTTCTGTTACTTTTCCTTCTTTTTGTTGAATTGCAGACCACAGAGTCCTCCTAGCACTCTTCTGAAGACACAAAGTGTCTTTGTTTTCTGGACTCTCACTTTTGTTTTTGCAGAGAGAAACTCTGTTCGCATCACTTATGACAATGAGACACAATGAATTATACTGGAAAAATTCTAACATCCACAGAAGAACATGTCTGGCACAGCTGACACTATTAAATGAAGAAGGGTTGTTCACTCTCATCACCAAAAAGTATATTTAATAAAGGAAATTCCCCTAAACCTGAAAAAAACCCAGATATTCTACTTGAGAGCATACAAGCACTTCTTTTATGGTATTACTCATGGACCATAACATCAGATTTTCCAATCTATGCTATTTATTCAAAGTGTTCCAGCTGATGTCTCCCATCCGTGGGCTCAAACAACTGCAGCACTATGTATTTCTTAATGTTTTTCCAAATGCATTGTCACCTCAGATGAGGTGACAAACAGCTGCAGTGCAGCAGAAGAAATTAATTCTGCAATTATGTCCACACATATGACCCACTGAAAAATAGACTTGTGACCTTGTATCCAGAATCAGAATATCCATCAGGCAGAAGACATGAAATAATTATTTGAACTTAAGCCTTCCTGAAATACCTAACTAACACCAAAGGGGCAAAATCCTGGTTCTCTGTGTAATATCATGTGGAGATAAAAAGCAACCAGAACTGAATCAGAACACTCACAGGAACAAAGCATGACTGAGGAAACTGATTGACATGTTTGGCTGCAGGACTATTTTACCAACTCAGTACTTACCTATTCCATCTTTCAAAATTCCACAATCCCAAAATTTACTTCTAGGGAGTTTCAAGACTTCAAGAATTCTGCTAATTCCTTTCATCCATCTATCTCCCTAGAGAGGGATGGTCAGTAAGGAGGTGATGTGAAGGCAGCAAGAGAGAAGCCCTAGTAAATCCTAAATCCTAAAGATCACAAGAAAACCTTGCCAGCAATTCACTTGAGAGAGACTGAGTGGTGAAGAGCAGCAATGTTCATGTAATTACAACCTTTAGAAACTTACCTGCTGTTTAGACACATTCATTTTTACAGTTCAGCTGAGAAAAAAATTATCCTTTAACTACTTCCTTTCATCAACAAGAAACAATAACGGAAACTTTCTTTTACAAGATACAAAACCCAGTAAATCTGATAAAACAATAATTACACGTGTGCCTCATTTAAAGACCTTTGCTCATTTAAAGCCACATACAAGCACATTTGTTCATATTATGCTGCACTGACACCACCATAATTTGTTCAGCTGTAAGAATATTAGGTTTTCAAATACCAAAACTAACCAAGGTTAAGATTCAGAATGCTTCCTGGTGTGGAAGTTCTTTCTTGCTTAGCAGAAATTGGTGTTGATGCTTGAGGAGAGAAAGGTTTGGGGCTGCCTGACAAGCTCCCTGCTTGACCTGTTCTTGTTGGTGCTGGAGAAGCTGAAAAAGTACAAAATTAATAAAGACAGATTTAAAACCAGAACACCTACTCGTGACCATTCTAATTTTTTAAAATTTATTTCCACTCTCCATTCACTTTAATAGCTACAACTATTTCCTGCTATTTAAATTGAATAGGTTTAGTCACTTTTCAAGATTATTCATTCCTTCTCAAGGTGACAGAAAGAACTGTACTTTCTTATCTGTGATACTGAAAGTTAAATGCATTTCTTTTTTTTAAAATTTCTTCATAAACCAAGTCATAATACAGCCTGTCATTAAAAAGTACATAGAATAAAACTAGTCCATTTCTCAAGTCCTGTACCTTTTTTTTTTTTTACCTGTATTTTTCTCAATGAAGTCCATGGATTCTTCACTGGCACTAAAATGACTGGAAGTTGCTTTTTTCTCTGCATCCTGTTCAACATCAGAGCCAGTGTGAACTGATGAGTTTGTACTCATTGGTGACCGGGGCATATCTGTCAGTGAAATCCTGCGACCTGTGCTACTGCTCAGCATGGACTTGCTCATCAGAATCTTGGGTGACGCTGTCATATCAAAATTCAGCTTGATTTTCTCTTGTTTGTCTGTCTTTGCAGTTCCAGCAGCTGGGTTTGCAGGGTCTAACAACATTTGGTATTGATTGTTGGGAGTATATGGTGTCCGGAAAGGTGCATAATTAAATACTCCAAATTTTCTACGAATGTTATCAACATAAACCTCCATTTCTTGCATTGCACTATTGAAGATGCTTTTAGTCTTTTTCACAGAAAAAGGAATTTCTTTAGACATGAGGTAGCAATTATTTATTGGAACCCAGGCCCTATATATAAAACAGAAAAATAAAAGATAATATAACTACATTTCATACTGTGAATTGACATTGCCAGCTTTTATGCACATACTAATTTATTTTTCCCTAATCATGAGGATATGAATAGCTCAGATAATTTTAAAGAACCATCATTACATTCTTTTAATATTTCAGTGCTTAGTTTTGGTAAGTACACAAATTGCATGCCTTGGATTATCCCTGGCTTATTTTACTTTACCCAGTAGCAATAAAACATGACTTAACATTGGTCAAATGACAAAATATTCCTAATTGGAACAGTCTATGTAACTGCAAGACAACCAATGCTAAACAGTCTATCTGTCATAGCACAAAAATGTAAAAAGCAGGTAAGGAAATGAATACTTCACAAGCACCTTCTCAGAAACATTTTACATCCCAGGCCAGGTTGGCCAAATTCCTCAGTGCCAGGAAAAGTTCCATCAGCAAGTACTGGACAGATTTTATTTATCATTAAATGAAGCAGACCCTGAGACTGCCTCCCAAGACCCGAAGATAGCAGGAACTTTGACTTAATTATTCCATGGCCCTTCATAGTTGGGTTTTTTACAGCACATGTTATTATAGATTTGTATTTCTAATTCATGACAAATCAACTTGTATTCATCATGGCTGTGTCCATCTAAGCAGAAGATTCACAAGTACAGGGAACTCCCTTCAGAGCAAAACTGGCATTTTCAACACAGGTTATATTTGTGTATTTTTTAAACCTACGGATGTGTACAGATGTTCCCATAATGTTTAGTCAACATAAATGACTTCACTGGTTTCTTCCACCTTTAAGAATTGCAGCTCTCCCCAGCACGACACCAGACACAGGAATTAAGCTGCATACTGGCCAGATTATGTATGTATCTTAAAATCATGTAAGGAACTAAAACTGTGTTTGCTACAGTATTACAAAGTTTTTGTTAGGGTCAAGGTTCTAAAGACAGGATCCAAAAACTTGCAAGCACACAAAAATAACAACACAGATTTTTTAAGTACAGCCAAAGACATCCTTTTGTTCAACTCCCACCTGTCATGTTGGCCAAAGAAACGGGCATCGACTTGCCCGTCTTTATCCCTCAGTGCTTTAGCAGGCCAGAATGGAAAGCCTTTGAGTTTAGCCCAGACCAAAGGGTGGGGATTGCTCTAGAGGAAGAGGCAAAATACACAGTAAGAAAATGTAAGCAGTACTACCTTCAAATCTGATAATAAACATGATTTTTTAAAAATTGTATGTATTACTTAGATTCAATAAAGATCCAATGTGCACAAGGCACTTGCCAAATACAAGATTCCATTTTACTATAAACAAAGCAAATAAGTGTCATAAGACACTAAAAAGTCCTTGACTTAGGGTAAGCACTTCTTAGCAACAACCAAAACATCAGTGTGTCATCAACATTATTCTCATACTGAATCAAAAACACAGCACTGTCCCAGCTGCTAAGAAGAAAAGGAACCCTTATCTCAGCTGAAACCAGGACAGTTCAAGAAAGAACTTAATGGATTACACACTTCTACTTGAGAATGTTAAGGTGTCTTCCCAAATTCGGTTCAGTATTAAACAGGAAACAGACAACCTATCAATAGATCACAAAAGAAAAAGCAAATCTAAACTGATGCACATCTGCAGAAAGAGACGTTCACGTTTCAGAAATCCTCCAAGCACTGAGGGTACCACACGTAAGCACTGCTGGCACAAGGCAGTTACCTTATATTTGAGGACAGAGAACTTGTGAACTAGCTGCTGACAGTCTTTACAATTATTTCTGACTGGAGCAATCCTTTTGTGAAAACCTGCAATCTTACAGCTAAGTAATTTGAGACTGTCTGACTCCACAAGGATGAACTGCCAGCACAAGCTGCTTGGTAAACTACAGCAGCTTTTCTTGCCTCAGTAACCACCACAGGTTTAAAACAAAGAGGGGATAACAGTCAAATGAGAACTGCTAGTTTTATGTAGTAGCTAGACTACCATAATTCTCAACTTACACAAGGCTCACAAAACCAGTTCTCGCGTTTTTGGCAAGCAGCTAAATAACATTCCGGACATACTTCAATTTCATTCATCTGGAAAGAAAAAGCAAAGTTATTGGAGAGATTAAACAGAGTCCAAAGGGGGGTAATTTGCATTTATTCAGAGGAAAATCATATTGTTACAGTAAAAGAACCACAAAAAGTACATCTATGCATCAGAAGATGTTGGTCTCTTTTGCCAGCTCCAAATATTCATTAACAAGACAGGTGCCTTTGAGCAGAATCCATATATCCACTTTCTCCTCTTCCTTCCCCTCCCCACAAGTCTTAATTATAAATAGTGAATATCCTAGTGGAAGAGACATTAGCAATGCTTTTGCCAAATGCCATTCTGTAGGCCATGGATATGCATACCGAAATGTAAGGAAACCTACAAAAATTATAGATCTGCAATACACATCTTGGAAAATACATATTAAGTCACTCACAAATACATGACATGGAACACAGAACAATTAATTTAATTGGAGCACTCATACCTCATGCTCACAGATTTTGATGATGACTTTTGCTGTTTGTGTCAATTTGTGATTTCCTGAGGAAACAATAAAATGCTTTAACCAAGAAAATTGTTATAGCAGAACTATGATAAAATCAACAGTTTTCAGATATAAAAGTCATCCATAAAAACAAAAGAGAAGATCTAAAAAAACTATATAAAAACATATGCATGAACTACATGCTTGCAAATACAGAACATCAGCACTTTCTTCTCAATGTAACATTTAATAATCTTTAAATGCTCCTTTTTGTAGCCTGTTGCAGCCCTCCCACCACTGACACACTCTTTCAATGAGGGATTTGCTGTATGATCTTCTCAATTATGTCTCAATTAAGTGCTGTATGATGCAAAACATTAAAGCAATTTGGGGGTTGGAAATAAATGATGCAGATTGGATCAGGTAATTTAAGATCCAAACCATTCAATGATCCTATGAACTCAAACCATTCCATGATTCTACCTTTTTGAAATGTTTTCGCTAAGGTGGAATGAGTAAGTGACAGCACAGATTGTATCTGGCCCTACAGTCTTATTTATGCCACTTGTTAAAAAAATTGGTTGTTTTTAGGCATTATGGTCATTAACAGGAAGACAATTTCAGTGTAGAAGTCTATAAATTGCTCTATGACTTCAACTATGTCAAGGTTTCATATCTGAGGCTGTAAGTAGTAAGTACACATTAATACCTACCCCCATTGTAAATAATGCAGTTGTGCAAAATCCATTTGGCATCAGCCAAAAATGCTTCAGTGCAACCGTACATTTTCTTTTTAACATTCTGTAAAGAAGAAATTAAGAATGCATCAGGAAACAGAAATCAGTAAAAAGTGACAGCTTCTTCCTGAATGTTGTGTCCTATCAGTCATAAAACAAATAAAACTGACCCCTGGAGGTGTTCAAAGCCAGGCTGGACAGAGCTCTGAGCAACCTGGTCCTGTGGAAGGTGTCCTTGTTCACAGCAGGGGGCTGGGACGAGATGAGCTTTAAAGCCTCTTCCAACCCAAACCAGTCTGTGATTCTATGATATTTATTTACTGAAGACTTATGATTCTAAATGCTTAAGAATCTCTCAAATTCAAGGTACCTTTTGACTGCCCTGAAAATGTATGAACTGTCTACATTAAATCTAAATAGTGAATTATTTAGACATCTCAAACAACTCCAAAAAAACATGTTTCCTAACACAGTGTTAGGAACACAATGTTTCTGCAGACGAGTCTTTGGTTTCTTCTACTGATGTATTATCACTCCACAGCAGTGTTAATTTTTACAAGACCCAGAAAAAATACTGGTCACAGTACATTAGACAATATGTTTGATATTACAGTCTACCTAGTGGGTAAAGCAATTTGATTAAATAAAATCATTCCCGTGGTTTTGTTACCATAGTTTATACCATAAAGACATCAACCCCCTCTGTAAGGACACAGAGAATGAAAACTTGTCTCTTCACCAGGTTCTGACAGAACAAATCTCTGCAATGCTTCACTCTTCATTAAGCAATGGAGAATTTCTTCATTAAGCAATGGAGAATTTCTTCATTATATGTACTTTCAAATTACTATTGAACTGAGAATAAAAGTTCCATTATCCACCTCTTGACTGTTTCTTTTTTCTTCTATACCTCAGGTGCAGTGGAGATTACAGTGTTTGTTGAATGATCAGTAAAATGAGTCAGGAATGACCCCTGGATATACATTAAATGGTCCCTAATTAATGAACCAATGATCCATAATGATCAAATGAAACATAATGCAACATAATGATCAAATGTAAATCCTGCTTTAGGGAGTCTCTCCTGGAGATCATTCATGGAATCAGATGAATTTAATAGAAGGAAGTCAGCAGTGTAAGCTTGTCTTTTTCCCACTATTTATTCCTAAGTATTTGTTACTGGCTCAGACAAAACAGAGAAGTTCAGTTAACATATGACCAGTTTTAAGCTGTAGATGAACTCATTTTCATAATAACCAAAAAACCACCCCATCCATCAAAATAATTTCAAAAACTTCTCTCCCCCTGCCATCAAACATTTTAGAAATGTTACAGAAAGTGATCAAACTCAAGGACCTTCCTCAGCTAGCTGCATACAAACCTTCTCTAATGTACAAAGGTCCATTGGATGAAAGATATATTCTGCATAATCTGGGTGTTGATCCAGTGAAACTGGCTTTTGAAATGGCTCTGTCTGTTAGGGGAGAAAATAACCACACTGGTTAGTGATACTGAACAGTTTCATCAATGACACAACACTCACTCATTTTCTGTGTTATCAGACAAAAATCTTCCAAGGTGATTACAAAATGTTGTGAGGTAATAAATTAATAGCAGAACAACAGGAACTAAAGGATCTCATTTAACTGATTTTTCATATGCTGGACGTGATGAATTGCAAAAATCACAAAAACTGGGGGATTTGTAAAAGGTACTACTGTGATTTACAACACACAATGGCACATGTTTTAGACACACTGAAGGAATTTCCTCAGCGTTTTAAAAGTATGTGATTACAACCAACTTCTGTGGTAAGAACACTTGCTAATAACAGATAGAAGCTACATTTTCAACACATATAATCAGTAATGCAACAGTGTGAGTGCCTAGGGCTGTCCATATAAATATAGTGGGAAGAGATCATGTCTCCACATTCCCCTTTTATGTCTGATACAGCATTGTCCACTTTCAGAGAGTGAGAAACCACCACCTTCCACTGGAAAACCACACTATCCTTTCATTACACCTACTGGAAAATACATCCAGAAGTTACATAACAAAACTACATTTTAAATGCACTCCAAAACAGTCTGTACAACCTAAACTAATCTGTCTGTGCTAGACAGGTGGCAGATAGAAAAGAAGCTGTCACAAACAATCTGATAAACTAAACATTCATCATCCACTAAAGCAAGCAAACCCCAGATTATGACAAACACACGATCCAAGTATTTAAAGAAGAAAACAACAAAAATGTCCTTACCCCTGGCTGTTTCATTTTCTGTAGTGCAAACTTCAGTAGATATGATAGCTGTTCGATGGTGAGCATTGTCATTGCTTTACTCTGTGTTTCTATGCATTCTGCAACTGTGATTTTCTAAAAGTTCAGATTAAAAAAACACTTTGTCAGCAAACACTTCTAGATAAATCATTCTCCACTGAAACATTCTAGCAGTCAAATGAAAGATAATAGCTGTTTTATAAGAAACAAAACATTTCTGATAATGCAATGTAAGTACTTCAGATGCCTGTTTTACCTGGGTTTTCACCTGTGTATGTTACCAAAAAAGAAGAAAAAAGGAAAAGAGCAGAAAATTATCCAGCATCTTCAAGATCACACAAAGTGAATATGTGAATACATAAAATTCCCAAATACAATGTGGGTTCAGAGCAGTGTGAGAGAGTGAGGTCACCTGGGCTCTAATAAAATAAGTGATCAGAGGAAAACATGCCATAAACCAATTTGCTTTCATTACAGATATTTGGATGCTAAGTATTCTCTCCCCAGAAATCACTGGAGAGGAATGATTAAATTCTTCCACAGTAACAAAATACCCACTTGTTTATGTAGACCCTATAGTGCATTTTTTCTGCACTGTTGAAAAGCTGATAAGCCCACAAGAAGAAGCACAAATTAAACTAGTGAAAACTTCAGAATTATTTCAGAATTACTGGTGCCTGATGAAGAGATCACTCTTTGAAATGGGCTTCTCTAGAGCTGGAGACACAAAGGAAGTTGGAGACTCGTGGTAAGAAGGCAAACACAAGGCAGGTAACACACAGAGAAAAAATGGTGAAGCAGAGCTATGGATGCCTCCTCTTCTGCACAAGTTTTTTCTGGTACCTTGACCAAGAGGCAATAGGAATAAACCAGAAACATTTCAGAACACAGAAAAAGCTGCTTAAATCTCAGAACCAAGAAAGAAATCCACTCCTTATATCAAACTAACCTCACATTCTGGGCAAAACCAATCCCCCTCTGGTTCGGCTGTCAGTTTCAGACACTTAGCATGATAAACCCGAGGACAGAGTTCACAGCAGAGGACTTGGCCTTCCCGATGACAAACCCAGCAATAGAAATCATTCCGTCCATCCTGCGGTACAACATCAACAGGGTCTGTGGTGAGTGGCTGCTTCATATAGTAAAACGGACCATGTCTTAGTTCTGACTGAAATGTAGGCAAGAAAAACAGGTTTGGTTTCAAAACAAATTTGCATTTTTTCAAATCATAATATTCATAATATATAAGCAAACAGCAATTTACAGATTTTGAGTAACATTTATGCAAGCACAGTATCTTAGTCATTGCACAAAATCATTCATAAAGAAGTTTACTGCTTATTCAGATGCTGAATGACAATTTGCACTCAAGACCAGAAATAAATTTTTTGTGGCAAGTGAAGGCATTGAGTGCAAGACATGCAATCCAACAAGAGCCAGCAAACACTTTCAGCTTCAAGAAAGAAGTATTGCTATAGAAGCTATTAGGCCCTCTAAACTCAGAGTTTCATGGGGCCGTGCAAGCTAAATACCGAGATATTTAGTGGTGGCTAAACCTGGGACAACTGAAGAGGTTAGTCCTGAAACAAGGAGTTGAACACCATGCAAATCTGTGCTAGTTTGCAGCAGTTTACAGCTTTGTACCACGAAGCAAGCCAATGCTGATTTTGATTAATAAGGCAAACTGTAGAGAAGGATGACAAAGGAGCAAATTCACGTCCTGAGCAGCCACCTCCACTACAGGAGAGATTTCATTCACCACCTAAATGCACATCACAATTTGAGACTCACATCTCTACCGGTTTGCCTGCACCAGAAAACAGTATTAACTCTGTAACCTGCATGAACTGGTCTTTCCCTTGAGCCTGACAGCTCGAAGATGACACAGCTGATGCCAAAATACAAGATGTGAAGAGCCTGGGATGCCTTAAATGGGTCCAGAGACACCTAAAGTTTGTTATATCATCTCTGAAGAGCTGCTAACATGGAAAACTACTTTCTATTTATTAATGACAAGGGAACTCAAATTCTCTGTTTGATATTCATTATATGGGGGGTGGGCTGAGGAGGGAAACAGCCTCGAGATTTTAGACAGCTCATTTAATGTGACTTTTTTGTTTGATGTAAAACCACTTGCGTGTGACTTCATTTGTAATTATCCAAATACTTGTAGTCTGAAGAACCATTTTGTTTTATTCTCAGGTCATTTTGCAAGTGTCCTACACCATTTACAAATCTGCAGCTTCTGAGACTCTCAAGCTGTCACACGCCCATGTGATTCACAGAACAGGGCCACCAAATGTGTGTTCTGTACCTTTGAGGCATCCTGAACAAAATCAGTCACACAGGGCATAAATAATGTCCCCAGAAAGCACCAGCATGCTACTTTGAACCATGGTATTTCTAGATACCTAAAGTTACAAAGAGGAGGTCTAATTATTTGCAGGAATAAGGGATCTTCAAGGTAGAAGCAACAACCCACCTGAAGATGTTGTATCTCAAAAAAACCCCAGATTATCTAACACTATACAATATTTTAGGCAAAGAAAGGATGTTATCCATAAACACTCTGCCACCTATAATTCCACATGATTTTGTGCCAGTTTTGGTGGATTTCATTTTCTATTCTACAGATGATAAAGCCCAGAGCCACTTTGTTCCCACCACAGAAATGGACAAAGTGTTACTTCTGTACTTTCTATATACACACATTTAATGACATAACATGACAAGAATTTCAGAAGGATGGTTCTATGAGACCTTGTGGAATAAGTAGTACAGTATAAGGGTTTCAGTCCATTTCAAACTAATTACTACAACAAGCATTCAAACAAATAAAAACCAGAGTGAGGAAGGGAAAGTTGTAATTTCCAGTGCAGAAACATGTTTTGTTTGCAGCTAAGTGCACCACAGCTGTGAGACCATCTCAGCCTTGTATACATGGAAAGACAGCTATGGAACACTTCCTCCACTGCAGATAAAGGAAATTACCAGAGGAATTTAATATATATTCTGAGTTTGAAGTGGATATAGGTAGTATATCCATACTAACTTTGAAAGATTCAAAGATTCTGCTTTAAGACAAACATAAAACCTGTGAAACTTCCACAGAAATCATAACATCCAAACTGAAGAGAAGTCAATTTTTGCTGGCAAATGAGATGAATTGGGTTTCTGTTCAAGGATGCTTTTATCACTTAGACATCTATCACCTTATTTTGCCTAAGCCAAGTTTAAGAAACAAAACAAAAAAGGGTTTAGAGACTCAAGAAAGACACAAAGAACAAAACTAAAAGACTGAAAATTAATGATGCAACTGCATCAAGGGACCTTTTCACTTGTCCTAGTCAGAGTAATATGTTTAAGGGTTAAAATTTTAACGGTTATTAAAGTTCAAGCTCAACTACGTGGTAGCTTGTTTTAAAGGCTTTATTGAAGTTATTAAGACCTGTCGAATGACAAAGGAAACTGAAGAAAACTGTACTGTACTGTAGTGCTGTTTTGGAGAGAAAAAGATCACTATTTACATTCAGTTTAAAATTAATATTGAAACTAGTAGTAAAACAAGCTGACAACTTTAATTACATTATAACTGTCCAATTAAGTGTCAGAAGTTCCTGATTTTTCACCTTAATTATATTCTACAATTCCTTAATTCTTTGCTTGATTTTCAGCACTTTAAATACTTGATGGCACCATTCTGGAGATCTGTGACTGCACCCACAACATGTAATACAAAGCTTTGTGCAAGTATAATTTTGTAATGGTATCTTGAAATGTTCAAGTACTATAAAGCACTTTGTAACGTAGATTATTAAGTTAGAGGTTTCCAGGGAGGTTGTCATACCTCAAAACAGATTTATCAGTCAATCAGAACCACAGCTATCAGCACCATCATACTCAAACTCACCCTGAGAGCAAAACTAGAACCTGCATGCTCAGCTCACATCTGCTCAGCAGTAAAAGAATCTTTAAAAACAACTCCTGCTACCACAGAGAGCAGAGTTTGAACCTATTTAGACAAGACAATCTTCAGGCATGCCCACTTCAAATTTGACATGCAAGACAACATCAAATGAAAAGCAACTTGTAAAAGCTAAACAGAACTAAACAGATGATATTTTCTTGCTAACTTGTAACAAACACAGCAAAATAAGCAAGTCTGATAGGTTTTCTTCATTAGATACACAACTTTATTCTATCCTGTACATTTCAGGTCTGAGATACCTGGAAAACAGAAAAGTATTTACCAAGGGGAATTTATCAAGTTCAACAACTGCAACTGTGTTTTCACATATATTTTTAAATGCAGGAAGAAAAAGTGGAAATTAATACCCAAGGATTCAATTCCACTGTTTGCAAAATTATCTCTGCAATGCACAGTTACAAGCTCAGACTTCAGAGGGGCAATATCTGCCCAGAAAATGTCCAAGATGTAAAAGAATAAACCCAGGCTGCAGTGAAGCTCAGCAAATGCCAAACTGACCCCAGTGCACCTCCACATGACACACTTACACCTCCTGATTATCCTGAAATAAAATACAATTTATACTGAGTTTTAAGGCCTGATTTATTAACAGCTTTTGTTCCAGGAAAACTGCAGTGAGTAGGAATTTCATTTTCTCTCTTCACCAATGCAATTGTACCAGGATAAAGTGGATGCTCTTATGCCAGGAGAAAGTGCTTTGAACACTCAGAACTTAATCCTGTGTTTATTTGACACTGGCAAAAAACCCCATGATACAAAAATGCACTTTGAAAAATACACAGGTGTGTCATTAGTACATCAGGTGTGAAGTAATTTCAGTAAGGCTGAAGAGTGCTTTCATGTAATCTACTCCAAGATGATACAGATGCTTTACAACAATTGCTATTCAATACAATTCATATAATTCTTTCATGTGCATCATACACTGAATCAGAAATTGTCAAAGTCTAGTGAGTCAAGTTCTAAGAAGGACAATAAATGCTATCAATTCAGCATTCAGAAGACAGTAAAAATAAGGGTACAAGCATAAAGACTGAAAAGTCAGTGTGACCCTTTGATTTAACTAGTTTGGTAGGAGTGTACACTGCCTGGAAACTTTAAGGAAAGGGAGGAAATGTACAGAGTACCAAGGTGGAGCTGACTAACAGGCAGTAGGAAAGGACTGCAAGCAGATGAGGAACTTCACTGACATTATGAGACCTTTCTTAATCTAGGTTATCACACTACTGAACATTTCCTGCTAATGGTTTTAATAAAAAATACAGCTATTGTTGGTTTTGTTATTGTTATTATTCATTGTTGTAATTATTCATAATAATTCTGTTCCAAATTGCATTTATTGGTTATATATCTTATTACCTTTATGAAATCACTAAGCAGGACACAGGTGGTTTTTTTCAACAGATGTAAAACAATAATCAAAGAGCATTCAAATAGAAATTATTATACCAACTCCTACCCCCACTGCATTCAAAAATTAATATCCATTCCTTAAGAGTACAAAAATGGAGCTTCCTTGAAGAAGACTGAGCTCTTGATCAGCTATCTCTACATCCTCTACTGTTTCATATTCTGGCGTAATAAAACCATGACTTCTCTTACCTGCTCTTTATTATTACTGTTCAATAGACCAGGCTTCTTTTTCTTTTTTATAGGACTTGTTGATGCATCTTGAGGTGAGTGGCCGTTGGAGGAATGTGGAGGGCTGGGGAATTTCCGTTTTTGTGCTGTGCGTTCGGCAGAGCCAGGATCTGTAACAGATACAAACAACGTGGTTAAAGACTGCAAATTGATGAAAAATGTTCCGTTATGGTTGGTCATTCACACTCTTTAAAGATTTTTATTTCATCTTTTGAAAATAAGAGCATTTGCAACTTCATTCTCTCAGAACAAAATTTCAGTAATCCCTAAAGAATACGAAATGCTCAGCTCAATTAAAAAGAACTTAGTGACATATTTCAAAAGAAACAAGTACACAATCAGCTGTAAAGGACAGTCATAGAACACTGATATGATTCTGACAAAATACAAGTGAAATTTCATCAGAGTTGGGTCAACAAGTTTAATTTTTCCTTAAGCTTTTAATGCATGTAGCAAAACAAAATTATACATAGAACCACAGGGATCAGAATTCAACAATATCACAAGAGAAACAACTGAACCATCCCCCTAATATTTAACTGAACAGAAAAAATTTAAAACTGCAGTGGTTTTGGCCATTTTCTACACAAATCTATGGAAAATACAGTGCTATATGATGACTTCTGCTTGACCAAAAGCTTGGTTAACATGTGTCAAGATAATATTTAGGGAAACTATAAATAAACAAATATTAAGAAAAACACATGAAAATATAGATGGAGGGACATATAACTGAAAGAGAGAAAACAAATGTAGGAGTGTTTGCCCATCCTGTGTTTTACTACCCTAGAATAGCTACACCAAGCTAACATCTGGAATTTCAACAATTCTTGAAGTGTCTGCCACTAATTCTGTAGGCACAGCGACCTCAGCAGACATACTAGTGTCAGCTCTCAGAGAAACTCTTCTGTTGACATAAGCTATAAAATGCTGGCAAAATGCAGTAAACTGGTTTAAATAAACAAACAAAAACCTGTCATGTTTTGAGCTTTGACACTAAAACCTGTGACTTTTTTCCCTTCCCACACACCCTTCCCCTTTTACACATATTGGCAGCATTTAGCACCAGTTATCTGCTGACATGCCTTGGCTGAAATCAATCAATACAATGTGTCTGAGGCCATTATTGTTACTTGCTGTGTTTGGATTCAAGCAAATCTGCCTCCTGCTCCATTTAGCCCAAAATTTAGATTGATTTGACAATACAAAGAGCTGCTATGTCACCTATATGTGTGAAAAATAGAATGTCTGTTTCCTCCCCTCCTCAAGCAATTACGACAGTAAAAACGCCAACACAGTACAAGTCTGCTGACAGCAAACTCAGAGGGTTTGTCAGTTTAGCTGATTATGCACAGAAGGTGGCAGAAGAACTCCTTGGGCTGGGAAATGCTTCATATATCCCAAGAGAGCTATGCTAATCCAGTTGTCCTGGATGAAACTGCAGCATCAGTGTCAGCTAAACCAAAGCTCACAACTAAATCAAAATGATCAAACCTAAAACCAAACAAGCTCTGAATGCTATTTTTTTCATGAAAGTAGAATGGAGTTTATTCAGCATGGGAGCTGTTTGCATTCAGAGTGATCCACAAAAAACAGCATCATACCATGCCTTTTCTCATCTTCCCACCATCACATTAAAGTCTTTGTTTCTTTATTATTATCTGCAAACAATATCCTCAAAGGGGTCTCTAAACTCAAGTTTTTTACCGGCAAATAAAGCCATCCCTGTAACTCCCTAAAGAGATTTGAGCTTTTATTTCCAGATTATACCTACACAGGCACACCTTAAACCGGGGGGGGAAATGGACAGTAGAGTTTTCTGCTCTTTGCCTTTATTTCTTACTTCCAGGCACAAAACTGCCACCAGTGGAGCACACCAGTTTCCTTTCAGCTATTCAGCCTCAGATCGTGAGGTTTACAAAGAAGCTGTGACACTGCACATTGTGTTTCATCTTTAAGTCTGAAAATCACCAGTAAAGTTCCTGCCCCCATCATGTGATCCATTTCACTTTAAAATGTTGTTTCTTTCCTAAACTAACTGCTTCAGGGTCAGGAAAGTGTTAAACTGTTATTAGCTAAACCAGAACTGAATGACTATTCAGTCACAGCCAAATCCAAGCTACAATTCAGCAGAAAAGGTGCTGATTCAATACTAATCTTATGAAATGGTCACACAAACATGTATGTTTGGTTAAGTAATTTCAAAAACTACTTAAAGTGATGTAATTTTCCTCCTCAGTTCAAGAAGCCTGAGTATACTGGGGATTTTCAAATCAACTAGTGGTGACTCATAGACAACGTACAAAAACTGACCTGAAATACACTTCCTTTTTTTTTTCAGCTGGCAAGTTATTCAAATGCACGGAGGTTTTCTTGAGGCAATGTAACTGGAAAAATTAAGGAATAGACAGGAAAACAGCAATGCACAGGCATATTTTTTGAGATTTAGTTGTGCTAGTGGAATAGGCCAGTGTCTTTAACTACCACAGTGTGTTGCCAATTGTGAGGGACCTGATAATATGAACAATCTTTTAATTCAGTTCAAGTAACGGAAGAATGGTAGCATCTTCTTAAATTGTTTGAGCTATAGTTTTCAATTCTAATTATGATTAAAAAATTGCATTTTGTGTGAATTTCTTTCAGTGGGAATACCCTGTTTAGCACAAACTGCTGCTTCTCCCTTCCTGGCTCTCCCAGCTGTGTGAGCAGAGTTCCTCTAGCTGAGCTGTGAACCAGGTCAAGAAACTGCAGCATCAGTGTCAGCTAAACCAATCCCTGTTAAAACAACCTGTAAGGAGGAAAGTTAAGTTTTAATTTTGAATCATTTCCCTAGTGTAGGGTTACTTGAAAAAAGTGAAACAGATCTGAGGGGAAAGAACAAAAGAGACCAAATTTAAGCTGTGCAGTAACTTGACGACTATATCAGTTATTTAAGGGGTGGATTCAAGTTGCTGCTCCAAAAGGGAACAGCCAGAATTTCTGTGATTTCTTCTGTGATAAGTAAATACTTTTCAAAAAGTGTTTAATGAGCAAGAATGGCCTCACCTTAGGAAGGATCTCACCATGCCAGCTGGTCACCACTTGGCTTGTGATTGTGCGATCTCCCTGCTCCTACTGAACTCCTGTCACACACTGAGCATGTCACCCTGAACCAAACTTCTCACTGATAAACCAATTGTATTAAAAATATTAATTTTGCCAAGCAACCTTAGTCCACTTATTTCTTGATTTTTTGTGTGATTTTGCTTTCTTAGCACCAGTTTAAAAATGCGTTTCCAGCTCAAGTGAAAAAATAGACACCTGAAATAACTTTTGAAATTCTCATTAAAAGTTCCCTGGTTTTACATCACTAGGTTAGTGATGTAAATTGGTCTGTGATGTTGTCAAGGTTGACAATAAGCACCTCTGAGTGCTCTTACAAATCCTTCACTGCGGAGCAACAAGCTAACCTGAGCTTCACCTGAAGCTTAAATCTTTGTTTCTGTATGCCATCATGTGACTAAAGGATTAGTAACTACTGCTCCCAGGGGATAGACTAAAGCATACTTAAACCCTAAAGCAATTTCATTTCACACTTTATGACTGCTTTGTAAGTCCAACTTTATGTGATGGCAATGTACTTTGTAAGCACATAACTACGGTAATGACTTACTATAGTTTAGCTTAAAAAATTATAGAAACAAACAAAAGTGTATTATTTATATCAGATCTTATCTTGCTGTAGCATATGGAACACAGACCACAACCAAATATTTTTATACTCTGTGTATTGCAAAGTGCTGCACTGTAAACACTCCATAGCAGGGATCCCTGACAACTGACAAGTCTTGCTTTTCTCAATAGAAGCAGGTGCCAACTCAGAAAACCTGTAAAAGTAGGATGTTGTTTTCTTTGCTTTTCCTGTGATATTTAAATGTAACTCTTCTTGAAAACAAGCACCATCAAGATGCCTTACTGTAAGAGCACATCATAAACTGCTCAGTACCACAGACTGACAGTGACACCCTCTTATGCCCTCTTTCCATACTTCTTTTTTGTTATTTTTTTTCAATTTAAAAACTTAAGCTAAATGCAATCAAAGCAGTTCCAAACTAAAACAATGGTGAAATCATGTCTACATATGTATTTCTAGGCACCTCTTACATTGGAGTTATTTTCTCTCCCAATAAAGCCTCGATGAGAGCTGAAAACCACACCTAAGTCAAGGCTTCACAGCACCCTTCCACAAATAAAATTTGTTTCCTTTTTCTTTCTCTAGCACTGTGGTTCATTCACCCAGGAAGCAAGATGGTTTGGAAAACTGATACAGCCTAAATCAACAACAGCCTTAAAATTTAATTTCAGTTAAATCAGCAGAGCAACAAGTCCCAGAGTTGAAAGTGCCAGTGTAAGGGAAAAGGATGGAAATGTGACTCAGACCAGGATATGCTGCCTTAGCCCCCCCATCCTCAATGCAACAGATAGCAAGGAAAATGAGAAAAGCCTGAGTAAATCAGAATCCCAATAGACCATGATTTTCAAATTCAACCTCACAAACACGACAGGCAAACAAAATAAAAGCCTTCCCAAAAAGTGTGAAATTGCAGGATAATATCCATTACTGCGAGTGAAGAACTAACCTTCTTTGAGATTGTGTGGATGGGAAGAAAAGTTTTGCATTTCAAAATAAAGTGCAGACAATAAAAAAGAAAATCTTAACTATATCAAGTTTAGTAACTTAGTAAGTTTAGTAAGTTTACTCTTTCATGAAGAGTACTACTTATTCAAATTCTGTACCTAATTTTCTTAGATTGTAGATATAAATCCTACTAAAAATGAGCTGCTTACTGCTTGGAGAATAAAACTTCTGTTCTGGAAATTTTCAGAAAGTGAGAAGAGGGAAACTAAGAAACACATTTGTTCAAATAGTAACAACAACAAAAAAGAAATTAAAAAAGCTTTTCAATATGATTTGTGATAAAGATGGTAAGATTAGCAGTCATTTTTGTTCTCCAGGAGACAGAAACAGCAATGTGTTTTTTCAGTGAAAGTATTATTTTAGCCTCACAGGAGACATCAGTAAACTGAGACTTAGTTACACCAATGAGTTTGCTGCGATCTAAGCAGGTTTTTGGTACCTCAATGCAAGTGGGTCAAATATGCAAAATTCTGAATAACATTTCCAACTAGAAACACAACCAACTGTTCCACGTAAGACTAAGACACTCAGCAAAGTGTCACTTAAACTTTAATTCCCAATGCCATGCTATGCCTTTTATTGTGGCACAAATAGTTCTGCCAACATTTGGTGAATCAAATCAAAGAATTAAATTCAAAAAAATGTAAAAAACCAAAGATTTATTAAAAATAGTTGCATGAAGAATTAATTTGATGGATTTAAGAAACACCTATAAGAAGGCAGTCTGAGAGAAGGTACAAGAAAAGAAAGGTGACTGAAGATTGCTTAACTTGTCATTACCCTGCAGAAATGTGTATCTATACCTTTAGAAGGAACAAGAAAAAAAACCACCTAGACTGACATGTCTCTTTACTCCTTCTCCAAATCTCTGAATGCCTGTACTTTAAATGGCATGGAGTGTAATCAATGAAGAAATCTGACAGAAAATGTAGCAATACTAACTTGTCCCATTTGATAGAACAGGTTTCAATTAATAATTTAGACAAATTCCAGAACTGTGAAGCCTTCTAGTTAAATTTATTATCCTGAATGGTTGTTAAAAGATTTCTGATTTTTCAAATCCATTACCTGTAATATTTTAGCAAGGGTAAACATCTTAAAAACTTAATAAAATAATGGATAAATCTGTTAGAACTTACACTCAGCTTTGAGGAATTTTAATTCTCTGCCAGAGTTTTGAAACATGATGCAGTTGCAACCAACCACTAAAGCCCAGTTTACATTCCAGAAACTTCAACTGATGTAATTAACCCAGTCCAGTTACTTAATGCAATAAATAACAGAGGTCAGCCGTGGTTGTGTAAATTCTGATGAACTCCTGCCACGTTACAGTTTTACACAAGTACAAAAAGACACTGTTAGTTGTTTCTTCACTGTAGGACTTTGGGAGATAAAGAAAAAGAAACCCTTCCCAACAACTTGCAAGGTAAGAGCTGAAAGGCAAGGATAAGCTGGAGCCTGGCTGTGGGGGACTTGTTGTCCCAAGGCCCTCCTAAGGTGGGACTGCTGATAGCAAGGGCTCTGCACTAGAGACAAAAGCCCAGGGCTGCACTTCTGTTCCCTGCAGGAGTCTCAGCTTCACACTGGAGTAGAAATCTCATCTCTGTGTGATTAAATTCTTGGTATCACTACAAAGAAAGCTGATACAGATGTACTATTATGAAACTGTTTCAAAATGTATCATGCATTCTCAGAATTCCATTTAATTAGTCATTTTTGTATTTATATTCATTGTATCTGAACATTTTACCACTGAGAGGAGCTCCTAAAACCAAAGTCTTTAACACAAACCTGAAAAAACCCTCAAACCTGTAAATGTCAGAATTCTCCCCATTAAGCAGTAGGGCCTCAGTATATGATTTTATGCCAAGCTAAGACCATCTAATGACCAGCTGTCCCTGCTGGGGCAAGGCTGCTCCCAGCAATGTCCAACATCTGCTCAACTCCCCAGTAATCCAGTTCAGTGAGAAAAGCAGGTAGGAAACAACCTCTCCACCCAAGTCCTAAGAGCCAGCAGAGATGCAAAGGCAATGTAAGAGATGTAGGACTGATGATGGCAAGAAGAGAGTTAAAGAGCTCCTTTTGACTGGGCACTAAACAGGCAATGGTTCCAGTATCAGTTGAAATGCATAAAAACCTACATGGAAGTCCATCTGCCACCACAGCTTGCTACTGTTAGGAGCTAAATTAAACTAGCAGAGAGGATTTTTAAAAAAATTCTTCATTGTAAACAGGAAGAAAACATTCAGTGGAGAGTTCATTCTGTCCAAAGAGAACGAGTACAAGCAAAAACAGAATTTGCTCTGAAACCACAACCTGGAAATGCTTAGACATTTATCCAGAGACCTTGCAAGCCCCATCTTGAAATATTTAATAAACAAGATTAAAAAGTAGTCCATAAGGCTGGAACAGAAATATAACAAGATGTTTCTGCTGGACATGTTAATGTATCATATACAAAGGACAAAATATAATCATGTAATCCACAGCCTCTCTCCTTCATTAAAGGGCAATCCTCTGTTCACTCCATTTTCTGTTTTTGGACGCCCGTTTTTGGATTCTCTTTAAGTTGTCATTTCCCACTTCCAGTTCTCAGATGCCTTATGCTTTCTTGTTCTCATCAAGAGAGCAGTGTATTTTAAAACCTTGTCTTTAACAAGGCTGCACATGCACAGCTTATAAGCAGATCTAAATTATAACTGCTAGAGTGATTCTACTCCTCTTTCTCACCTTACCCGCTATATGTCCCCACAACTTTTTGGAGACAGGCACTTGTGTGTAACAGGAGGGTTAATCAGTTCATGATTCAGGCAAAATCTGGTACTACAAAAAATGATCAATTTTCTGCTAGATCAGCTGCTTGACACAGCTGACTGTGCAACAGCAGAAGCATTACAGCCAGCAAAGGAGAAGGGTAGAGAAATGCAGCTGAACATGTAGGACTCCATAGCCCTGACACCAGCTACAGACTCGCTTTAGCTATCACAATATCAAGTAAGAAGTGTCAGTGATGGCTTTCAGCTCTGCTTTCATTCCAGCCTAGCCCTGTCTAAATGCTTGCTAACAAAGCTCCACACTTCCTGCACCCAACTGGTGCATTCCTGCCTTCTCTCTTACACCACTTCTGGCAGTCCACCAAGCTGTTTCAGCACACTGAGCTAGTAGAAAACTGTTCATGTTTTATGGTTCAGTTAGTTTCCTGCCAGCCTAGGTATGGAAGGAAGTGGATAGAACTGCTGCACTGAGCAGTTTGACCAGCTCAGGCTGCTTTGAAACCACCACATTACCTAGTCCAATTCAAAGGCTGTGTTCAGACCTGTGTCACAGATTAAACAATGCATGGTTTAATTTAGCTTAAACTGAACTGTAACTGAATTATAGCAATTAAACTGCTTATACCAAAACAAGAATGTTCATGAGGAAGTCTGTATCAGGCTAATTGGTATTACAGCAATTAAATTTATTTCCCTACAACTTTCTTTAGACACAGCCTCAGATGAGCTGTACAAACCATAGCTGGGCAAGCAAGTTACAGACTTGCAGCACATCTGCTGCTCAAGGTCAAGCCTGAAGTTGTACAGTGCCATGGACTGATCTCCTGCAAAGGCTTCTCACACATCAAAAAACCTAAACAAAGCACAAAGAGCTGTGTGCTCCCCACCAGATTTGCCTAGATAGGGTCAACTTCCTCATCTATATCCTTTCCAAAACACACAAAGCAAAACTCTGCACAAGTTAATTGCTGCAAGTGGAGACATTGCTGCCACCATCCCACCAGTTGAGAATTTTGCTGCACTTTTTCTGCCTTGCACAGAGCAGAATAACAGTTTTGAAATGCTGGTTTGTGACTTCTCTGCTGCAGAAATACTGTACTGAACTATCAGAGAAGCTTGTTTCAGTCCCATTAACAGGAGTCCAGAAAGGTTCATTACACCAGGCCTGTAATGTGACCAGCTCTTGGAGATTACATTTATAATTCTTTTATTTTCTGTGAGAAACTGTATTTTCAACTATTATAAAGTTCTACCACTAATTTACAGATTAGGTTGGGTATACAACAAAGAGAAATGGTTTACAGTTAAGTCTAAGGAGTTCTTTATATCCCACATTCTTCGCTGGAAAAAAACAAGCCTTTAAGAGCTTGGGGTGGGTGGCTGTTATTCTTGTCCTTGGAGTGCTGCTGGCAGGGGTTTTATCAATATACATGTTAAATTTAACAAACCAACTAAAGCAAATCAGTATCTAGTTAAACAAATACCAATTCCCTTATTATTACAGTGATTCAACACTTGCTAAGTTTTATCTCTACTATGGTGATACAGAAATGCCATTTACACCACTCCCACTGGTATTTAAAGCACTAGGAGAACATCTATGCATGGACCAGTGGCTTCCACACAATGCCAGCTTGGGTCAACCTAAACCAGCACCGTGGTGAGACTGGCATCAGCTGGTTCAGGGATTTGCAACAACAGTAAACAGTATGAAAACCCAGGTCTCTTTCTGCCAGGTTAAATCCCTCTGAACTGACCAGTTCTAATTGTTAAAAGCCCACAATGCAAGGGAAGCTGCAAGACCATGTGTGTGAGAAGGTTGGGACATGACAGACTGATCTTTTCAATAACCAGGATATTAAATCAGCTCACTGTCCTAAAAAGCTTCATCGTAACCCTACAACAAAAAGCAAAAAGTTTCCTGTGGACTTAATTCACTGAAACAACATATCCTGAGGTCAGGGCAGCACTACAACTACCACGAGGAAATGGAAACTTTTTGTATGGCCCATACACCTGTTTGTGGCTGATTAAAGCACCAGAACCAAAATGTAAACATCTACATAAGTAGATATCAGATTTTAAGTGTCTTTTAGACATTAACTATGTCAGAGTGACATAAGTAATGGTTTAGCTCAGTTAAGGCATGCAGAACTCTTATTAGTACTAGAAGGTGGGCCAGTGTTTCTAAGGAGAAAAAAAGATGAGATTTCAAGGGCAGCTAAAGGTATCTAATAAGCCCCATTGTCTGTTATACGAAGTTCTTATGTTATCAAACTGTTTCACAAACAAACTGGTCCCTACAACAGCAGAAAAATGTTTCAGCTTTTAAGTTGGTTAGAAAGTTCAAGTGGCTGGGATGTGACAAGCACCACAAAGGAAGAAAGTGGTGGAGTGCAGAGCTGGGAGCTCACCCCAGTCAGTAGCAATCATCAAAGCAACAAAAACATTTACTTTCTGCTGGCTTATAAAACTGAAATACAAAGAGAAGTAAATATTGAAAGTGGTGGAGACTGACATACAAGATCAGAAGGAGAGAAGGGAGAAAAAGACAGGGAGAAGGGACAAAATGAGCTAGTGTGTCTCTTCTGAGGTGTCAGATCCCATGTACTACCTCACCTAACTATACCATGAGAACTGAAACAAGAAATTTACTGTCTGTTAGTACAAATAAGACCTGAATCCAATTTTATAACCATGTTATCCAGCCAAACTTCCTCATTAAAAAACATGCAGATGATCTGTGTCATGCCTTCAAGACAATCCCACCTGCACATTCAGAGTTAAGCAGACTTGTGAGCCCTGCTGTAGGAATGTGAAGAGTAACTGGGTATGTGCCAGAACTTTAAAAGAATGGTAGTAACTATTACTGCTGTTTTAGAGAAATGGCTTTCAGGTAAACTCAGCTGCAAGTATAAAAGGAGATGGACAAGCATGAATGTCCATGAAATACATACTGCTCAGGGGACTAATTTCTGTGGAAACAGAAATGCTACTGTGATTCTTTATTCTTAGAAAAAAAAGAATTCATTACAGTAGGAAATACTACCTTAATAGTTTTGCTGCTACTACTACTTTCTCCTTTCTTGCCAATCTAGAAGTACTACTTTAAAGGAAGCCATGATTAAGTGATACAAGAGGTTGCTGGTTTTTTTGGTAATTTAACCTTAGTTATTCATAAACATGAAATAACACTGAAATATTTGTGTGTGTAGATTTGATACATAATGAAAACCAATGAAAAATTAAAACACTTCTTAACATACAGAAGTCATTGTAAAAAATACAGTCAATCTTGAATCTCCACTCAAGAGTAGCTTCATGGCAGACAACACAGCTTCACCACACTGGTTTACAAATAATTGTGTTGTAGAACCTAATTGAAATATTCCTCTTACTCACCTTTGGATCGAGTGGAGATGTCCATCCCCTCCACCACCTCCTGCTCTGCCTTTATTTCCTCTTCAGCCAAGCTGCAGGATTCAAAAAGGTGAATTAGTATACTTTATGGACTGTATTAATCCCATGACTAACTTCCATCCATTAGTTCAACCCAACACTGTCAAACACAACTACATTAAAATTTCTGGTGGCATGAAAGGTTTGCTGTTTGCCAGAGCGTACACTGATCAAACCACAGTGAGAAACAATCCAGGTACACAAATATGCTGCAAGTTGCCAGGCACAAAAATTACATTGTACTTTGGTACAAAAGTACCAAAGACAGTCTTGTAACATGTACTGAAGATTATGGCAATGTATGTATGAACTGTATGCGTGTGACAGACAAACAGGAATTCTGTTCCTTGCAGCTTCTAATCTCAGATAAACCATGTGGACAGATGCCTGCCAACATTTAAATGCTCATCAGCATTCGTGAACAGATCAGCTGAAGTAACAGACTTAGCAACACAGAACAACTTGTAAAATTAGAAGGTAAAATGTAATTTTTAAAACAATTAAATAAATAATTTTAAGGATTTTGGAACTAGACTGTATAACAGAAAACTGAATATTTATAATTTATTGGCAATACAATTCCACCAATTATTAACTGTAAAGAGTAAACAGTATAGAGTTGTTACCATTCAATCTTACACAGTCAGTTTTCATTTGCTCCAAGCAGGATTAAATTATTACAAAGTAATAATTTACATCTGACTTTCTGATATTCTACTTGTGATATTCTAAAGTGATGCCATTCAAGAAAACAATCAATTTGGCTTGTTAAGTCACTTTGGGGAAAGAAGATGGAAGGGAGAGGAAAAATGAACAGGAAAGAACACAGAGTTACAGAGCAGTTTTGGAGATGTGACTATCCCAGATGAAAGGTAAAAGAAAATACACGATGTTGAAGCAAACCCAAATTCAAAATGATGGACAAATGGGGTTCTGGAGCTTCAGGCAGGTATTGCAGTGTCCACCAGAGCACAGCAGCCAGGAGGGATGTAGATCCTCTCCTATACATGGACAATTTACCACTCAGTCTGTCAGTGGAAGCTGTGGCTGATAGCAGTTTGCACTAATATGGCAGACTATGAATTTCTGCTGCTATGGAGTGGGCTGAGGTTCCATTCAGCCACTCCAGGGACAGGGCCAAGAGGGCAGCTGGAGACCTTTGCCTTAGCCACTGTGTATAAATCTGTCTGAGACATCTCATCAGAGCTCGGAAACAACACTGAGGACTTGGTTACATTTACACCAGAGAAACTCTTCAGCCTGACAAACAGTTTATATTAGCAGGAGTTTTGTTACGGGTGTAAGTTAAAAGAGATTCCTTAACAAAGTAAAACTTAACAGCAGAAGGATTTTTTAGTTTGCTATTTGACAAAACTACTTTTAATCAACTGTGACCTACTGGGTGGTTGGGTTGCAATTCCTTTCACAGTTCTAAACAGTACAGTTATGTCAGCAGAAATTTTTCATACAAATGAACCAAGCTCAATGTATGGAAAACCCAAAGCTGAGAAGTACCACAAATGCCAGAAATCATTATTCTTTGTCATTTGGATATAGAAATAATTTACAAAATAAGGTCTTTAAAGTCACAAAACACTGAAGGGAAGTTCTATTCTACCAGCATCTCCCTCCCAGCTCATGGACTACTCTGACCATTTCAGGAGCAAGGCAAGGCACACATGTGACCAGAATTATGGTAAATGTGTAGCACAGTTGACTGTAACACAATGCTTCTCAGATTTATTTTGCATGGGCAGATTAAATGCACAACATAGCCAACCATACTACAATGCTCACACATTTACTATGCATGGGCAGATCAATTATTCTGCACATTTGTTACACCCCTTCCCAGGGGCCTCAGCAAAGAGGAGCTGGCAGTGGCCTGCAGACACCAAAACATTTCATGCACCACTTGCCTTTGCCCGTTCCTCTCCTAAGCAAAGGGAAGGGATGGGCTCATGGGATGGGTTCATTGTTCTCTTCCAGTGCTGTACTGGTAGTTTTTTATTCCCCTCCCTCTCTATAACATCCTATTTCAATACCACCAAACTGTAACAAACCCCATATTTTTAAAACATCATGTATATATAATCAATAACACACACAGGTAAATATATATTCATACCCAGTAATTCTGTGAGACTGGAGTAATCTGGCAGTGCACATTAACTGCTTCTAAAATACAGGTCCAGTTCCAGACACAGACTAGGACATACAAGGCTTTACAAGACTCAGGTTGAACACTTATGCTCATTTTACATAAGCTGCTACTAAAAGGAATGGTTTCCCCAAGCCTTAATTTCTTGTTCCAGAAATCATGCCCATTTTATCCAAATCAGTTCTGGAATGTAACTCACTGTGCAGCTGGACATGCAGAAAATGGGAGAGAACCACACAGGAAGAAAAGGGCACCACCCTTTTAGCAGCCCAAAATTAAAGTGACATTAAAACAATCATAATATTCCAGACTCATCCAAATCTATCAGGTCATTTGTTTAAAACACAACCTCAGGGGAACATGGTACAAGATGAAAGATACAGTAGTTGGTACAAATCAGTATCACAATCCAGAGAGTTGTGCATGAATCCTGGCTGAGAAATGGGAGTGATGGATCAATATGGCAACACCATAGCAGGAACTGCTCCTACCTCCCTGACCAAAGCACCAGGAGATGTTTCAGACTGACTGAGGATGTTCTGTGCCCCTGGGCCCAAACCCAGCCCTGCAGGGTGTTACAGGGCAGGACTCCTACCCATTAGTGACAGCATAGCAGGTTTTTTCAGCTCAGAATGTGTTCCGCTCACGTAACAAGTTCAATTTAGGAAACTGAGTCAGTTTCCTCCATCATCCTTTAAAGAGTTCTTGTAAGAGTGCTATAAACAAGAAAAAGATTCTTCAGAAACACTTGAAAGGTAAACAAAGTATCTTGCAAAATCTTGATACAAAGAATCATGGAATGATACAATGGCTTGCCTTGGACAGGACCTTAAAGATGATTTAGTTCCAAACCCCTGCCATGGGCAGGGATGCACACATCACATAAAGGATGCCTGAAAACAGCCTTCCCAAAGATTTTAAGCATAAATGAGCAGTCAAAACTGCATTTTCCACTTGACAGCAGGGTTCCCCACTTTCCTCAGCAATGGAGGAGCACATTCCCTATACACACACGTGCCCAGAGTGCATCACTCACACAAAACCCAGCAATTACCTACCACACTATGAAACCTGAGCCTCAGAGGAACAGAGGCATCTCCATAGTCTCTGCAATTAATTAATCTTTTAAGGGCACAAACATTTAAGTATATAAGAAAACCACAGAGACTGTTCCAAAAAAAAAATCCCAGTGTTGGTGGGGAACAGTTAAATAAAAGTTGTTAGACATGGCTATAAAAGATACTGAACATTCACAGCTCTTCAAAAGCATCTCCCATTGCTTTATTTGCTGTAATGTATAATGACTTCCACAACATGACATTGTTTGAATGTTGGCAGTGATGACTGTAGTGGTCATCTTTGAGATTCAAGTTTATAAATACATACCAGCAATTCATAGCAAGTTTACAGTAACTTTCTAAAGCTGACATCTTTTCACCTTTGCACCCTCCACCAATACAAGGAAAATTCTGAAAATGCTTTATAAAGCACAAACTTCCATATGCAGATATTAGTAAAAGATTTCCAATTAAATAATACAAGAAAACCAGGTTCTTAATCAGTTACCTTACTATTACCCACAACAAAATAAAAGGAAAATTAAGACCAGCAGCAAAATAATTAAAAACAAGTATCTCATTCCATGGAAACAATAACTATGTGGTCAAGTAGACTATTCTAGAGAGTTTTATTTTGAGAATTCATTTTTGCAGGGTTCAGAGCAGCTATTTCAGCCAGCATGTGCTATTATCATGCATGTATGAATGGGATGCTCTGAGGCTGCAGATCAGAAATGACACTGGAATATACTCAATTAAGTACCTAAATGAATACAACACAACAAATAGCTTATGTAATTCTGAAAGCTACTCCTATTTCCTCATTAAGATGAATGAACACAGAGAAACACATTTTAAGAACACAACTGAAATTTAAGCTTTGCCAGTTTCCCTGTCAAATGACCAGAAAACCAATTAATCATTTAAAACTTTCCTACTCATATTGACAAAACTTGTAACAACAACAACAAAAGTTTGTTTTCTAAAATGTTAAGCTAATTGGTTTAATACAAACTAGTTTAGCATGTCTGAATGAGGGTAGAAGGGGTGGAGGTTATTCCTTTGGGGAGAGTTGGGCACAGAAAGAAAAAAAAAAAGGATTGCAAACATATAAGATTTATTGTTACTTAGGCAAAAATGGAAAAATAACTCAGCTGCCTAATTTTTAAATATGTTCTCTACCAAAATGAAGAGAGGGTGGTGTTTTTTAATATAAAATTCAGGTTTTCAAATTTCACATCCCTGAATTATATACTGACTTTTCTGTTTAGGAAAATCATTCCTTTACTAATAGTAGAACTTACCTGAGAAAATGTACATATACATGAATATATAAAGCTGCTCCAATCCATAGTAACTACAAAGAGCAATTAAAAGTTGCAGATGAACTACTGCACCTTGACATTTAACCAAGAAAAACTGACAGATATGGAAAACCACTCGAAACAGCTAATGCCCACATACACAATCTAGATCTACATCAGGGAATAACACATGAATTTCAGATCAAGAACTACATATTTCTGGAATTCATTTTTCCTTTTAATTAATAGAAAACAAAACAAAACAAAAACTGATTAAAGACTATAAGCACTAAAACTGAATTTCATCTTTAAGATAATTCCTGCCTCTCATGCATCACATTTGTGAGCAGCAATTCTAAATAATGATTCCAAAAAAACTGCATTCAACAAAGATTTAAAACCAAAAACCACTATTTGCATGCCATTGCTGAATAAATAGCAGCTTTGTATGAGCACTCACCTATAACAGTCTCTTACTCATCGGTAGCTATGCTATTTATGCAGGGCTCTTAAAATGGCGTCTGCCAGCACTGCACTGCCTCACTCCTGCTCTGGAGCTAAAATGGTAGCACTTTGTTCAATACCAGCAGCTCCTGTTTACACAGCAGGGCAAGATTCAAAGCCAGCGTCTAAATATCAGAAATGGTAAAGAAGGAGCAAAGGACACCTGACATCCGAACGTTTAACTAAAAAGGCACAAGATAGGGAGATTTGTGAAGTCACAGGTTACTAAGGAAATCACTCAATTTTAGCTTCACCCTCCAGTGTGAGCACCTCATATTTTACACTTCCTTTTGCAGAATTCCCTGCAAAGTGCTCCATGTGTATTAAGTAAATAACACTCTGTATTAAGTAATTAATATACACAAAAGGCTCGTTCAGATATCTATGTACAGCAATGTTTAAGCTGGTTACCTGTGATAACAAGCAAAGTAACTATTTTTCATTTAAAGGACATTTCAGTTCTTTTTAAAACCATACTCTTATTCAGTGTCCATTCAAAATAGCTGCACAAAAGAGAAAAATCAGGGGAGGGAGGGGGATCCTTGGTGTCACAGTCATCTTTATAAACTATACAGCTGAGGCCCAAGCAAGGCAACCAAATAGCTATAGATTTTAGATGCTACAAATATAATTTGAGAACAATCATGCTTGAAAGTAAAGGTTTGCATCAGCTGAAATAAGAATGGTAACATCCTGTTACAGCGTGGTTTTAACTTCACAGTGTGAAACACAGATGCTCTGACAACAGGCAATAAAGGGTTAACATGAGAAAGACAGACAACTACCAAATACATGAAACTCACTTTCTATGTAGCTATGGCTAAATTAGTCTTTAACCCATGAACATAAGACATGTTTATTCAAAAATGTATTTAAATTACTTTCTAAATACAATTTAAAGGGCCAAGCTTGATGGCCTACTGTGCTGGTTTCCAGTCTGCAGACTCCTCAAAGCCAGTGTACTACCACAAAGTGGTTTGCAGACAATAACCAAGTAAATCAAACCTACTCTCTAACAGGCTTAAAGTCACCCTAATGGGATTCATGTGCCCATGGGAAAAATACTGGGGATCCACAAATAACAAAATCTGAAAACTGCTATCTACTCCATTTTACATGGGCAAAGGTTTTCTTCAATTTTCAAGATATTTAGGAAATACAAATTAATACCCTGAATTTCAGACAGAGGAGAGCTTTTACTGAGATTTATCTCCCTTTAACCAATTATGCTGGAGCAGTACCACCACTATGGAAAACTGACCACCAGCTATCACTTTTCAGCTACTGGATCCACAGTAGCTGAAAAGTGATACAACACAATACACTGGAAAGCAAGGCAGAACAGGAGAAACAAAGCAACAAAACCAGAAACAAAACAAAACAACAACAAAAACCTCAAGTAAAAGTGATATCACAAAATGGAAGACAGCTCAGGAAGATGAGCCAGTTGAAGTCTGTGGACATGATATGAAGGGCTAAATTTGTAATGTAATCTATCTATTTCTGCTTTTTGAGCATGAAGTTCCTTTCATTACATGCTCCCTTAGTAGCAACGTAGGTTTTCTGCTACATTTCATACTCCTACCTACTGTGAGGGGGGGGTGACTGTTACATTTGGAGTGGTTTATACTCTGCATTTTTTTCATTTCCAATATGTTAAGTAGTGTCATTTGTTTAAAGAAATTACCCAGCTTTTCCCTAGCACTATTTAGCTTCCAAGTTTGCCTGCAAAGAATGAAAAAGGCATGTAGCTTTTAAAGAGCTACTGTTTTCACCATGATTTATAATCCAGATCACTCCTTTGTTTTCCCCCCACTCCATTCTTTGTCCAGTTAATTACAAAAGTAACTGGATGTTGGCACTAAATAATAATGCCTAATCATATTCATCCTGGGCAATTCAAATGACTCTCTAGTAGCCAGAAAACTTACAGTGTAATTATACGATTAACTGCTAGTTATAATCAGAATAATGGCCATTTGCTCCAAGCTGAATAAACCTCAGCTGCATTGCTTCATACATGTCCTGTCTAATTGTGATTGTAACAAGATCCAGGCCAGTAAAATCTTGGGGAGAAAGCATACGTGCTTTTTCCCTACATCTGTCACTTAAAACAAAAACCCACATTCCATCTGTCCTGAACAGAAAAAACAGCTTATTACACAACCTAGGGAAGTGAGTGATAACACTGTACCTTGACAAAGCACCAAAAAATATATACATCTGAAATCCTTCAGCTTGTCTGAATTTGCTTTGCTTAGATGGAACAAAGATGGCAGAAATTTCCAGAAGGCCTTTCTCAGCCTTGCCACTGCAATTGTCAATCTTTAACCTGCCTGCTGCGGCAATTGGCTCCGGCGCTGGCGGAGCAGCGCCATTGGGCTGAGCTGAGGCACAACGCTGCTGTCTCTACCTTGCCTCAGACATCTTGCTGCAATGCAGACATTTGTTTTTTGTGAACTATAAAAGAATTACACCCGAGTGATTGAAAATAGTGAACTTTAACAGACTCACGATGCTCCGTTTCATTACATGCACGAGGGCAGCTCACACAAATGCGCTTCACTGTCAGCAGCGTGTCTGGAGGTGCAGATTTGAAACAGATCCTGGTTTAACAAAACCTGTGGGAGCCATTTTAATACAAGCTTTCTGATTGCAGATCACTTACCCCTGCTTCCTCACATTAAACAAATATTATGTTGTTCACTCTTAAAGGCTGAAAGTAAACTGCTAACATGTATAAACTACCACTAGGACAATTGTGTCCAAGTGTAATTTCTGTTTTTTAGCAACTGAAGAGCAAAAACCAGAATAACTTCTTAGCTGTGTCAGCACTTTCACATATGCTGAAAGATGCATTAAAATTGCATACAGAAATANGAAAGCTTTTAGCCAAAGTGAGATATTCAAAGTAAGATACTCACACTGGTAAACAAGGAACAAGTAACCAGAGGTAAATTGTTATGTTAAAGAACGTTACCAAATACATGGCAAGGGTCTATAAAAGTTTGCATGCACTGTGCCTCAGCAGAGTCATTTACTTGCAAAGCCAGCCTAGTTTTCAGTTCTGTCCTAAAATAATGAATGCGTATGGACTGCTAAAACAAGTGCAAAAATTATATTAAAAGCACAAAAGAGCATCCTTCCTCTGCTTTTGTAACAGCCCTGGCGATCACTGAAAAACAGCTTGTTCAAACAAGCATGCAGGCGCTACAATTAAAATCTTTATAAAGAGCACAAAATGTTTCTAAATTAGTTATCAACCAAGCAAGCCTGTCTGAGGTTATACTTTGTATAGTATCAGAAACATATGCTCATTAAGTGTTATTTACTTTACTCCATAAGGTCACTTCATTGCTGAGCACTAGCACTTTCATCACACCCAAAAAGCCCAAGGAACGGTGAAAACGCGCTTTACCCTGCAAACATGGTAATTAATGATCTAGGAACAAACAGCAAGTAGAGTATTTTTCACTGGCCTAAGGTAAACAGGAAGTAAAAGCTTCAAAATTTAGAGACAAATTATCAGAAAAACAGTGCATTCAAATAGAGCAGTTTACAAGTCCCTTAAAATGGACGCTAAGCAAATCTGATCTTTTCTATGACTAATCACTAACATCACTTCATCTACTGCACTGACTGACCCAGTAAAAACAAAATGTTTGGAAAACTATTAAAAATGTTCAGAGAGTAGCATGCTGCTTACTTACCAACTGTTCAAGCACCCATCTCATTTTTCCAGTTAAGGAGATACAACAGGCTGGCAGATTTAGGAATTGATCAAAAAGGAATTTCTTGAAATAATTACGTAGCATTTAACCAAAAGTTAAAAAAAATAAAAGGGAAAAAAAACCCCAAGAACGAACAACATGTACTACTGTCATGAACCACACATGATTTTATATCTTCTGGACTCCACAACACAGAACTGTGGCTGATACAATGTAAAACAAAAAGGCACAGATAAAAGTTGCATTAGTTTATTTGAACTATGCAAAACAAGAAAGCTAACAGTTCAAAAACATTTTCCATAAAGCATCAGATTTGTAAACAGATGCACTGCTGCGTTTTACTGAGCAGCACTCCATTTCCAAAATCTGCAGCATAAAAACTCCCTTTTAAAGGAACAAAATATTAACCATACATTGTCCCTCAGAAAGAGAAAAGCGTTGTATTAATTACTCCTGCAAGAAAAAAGGTTCAATAATCATTTTAAGTTAAGATAAGCTGCATAAAAAACATGATGCAACAGCACACCACCACCTAGGCCCAATATCTACAATCTGCCATTAGCACTTTTTGCTGATGCCTAGGTTTTTAAAAATCCCATATTTTCTCAGAGATAACTTATCTTAGCTGTTCCATTCACTGTTTAGAAAGGTAAACTTGCCTGTTCCTCTGTCTGCCATTATCCCTGCTTGACTCCCTGTAGGGCAGTTAAATGCATCTGCTCCCTAGCTTCCATTTTCTCTCCAGCAGGCATGTGACACAACAGACAATAGTGCTGGCAAACTGCTCAGAGACAGAAACCTCCTTTGGAATACCAGGATCTTGATAAACTCTAAAAACACCATCCTCCTGTGAAGAAGTAGGCATGCCAAGGCTTTGCCAGACTGTAAAATAAAGCTGTGGCTAATGGCTACTAACCATGTGACCCAAGAAAGCAAATTTAAACAGTTCCAACTTAATATAAGTGCTGTGGTGTGAGTTTTGCACGAGAAATCACAGAGAATCACACTCTCAACCCACAACTCATAGGTCTTAGAGAAAAAGCAATGTAAAAAGCAAGGCTTACCTCTGTGGATGCATTGTTAACACAGTGTTATGTCAATACTTATAAAACATGGAGGACAGGCTCTCAGTACTCGGGCAGGGAGGGCTTGGCACTTGGGCTTGATGATCTGTCTTCCCCATGAAAGCCGCCCCCGGATTGGCTGCCCCGGCAAATCCGCATGTAAAGCGCCAGGGGATTGGCTGAGACACTTCCTGAGCGATTATCTTTGTGCGGCTCCGGGAGCAGGAGCCATCCCGGGCTCGGAGCAGGCCGGCGCGCTAGGCCCGGCTCCGCTCGCCACCGCCGGCCCCGCGCTGGCCCGGCCCCGGGCACGCACTGCCCGCCTCGGGGAAGCGCCCGCACACCGCCTGCCCCGGCAAATGTGCCCCAGCGTGCCGTTTGTTGAAGGCAGCTGGGTGTTCTAAACCCGAAGGAGGCAGAGTTTGCCCAGGTCGCAAGAGCTGTTCTTTTGTTTGCACGGAAAGCGAAATTCGCTTTGCTGGGGCTGTGCTGGCCGAGAAAGCGAGGCCACAGGCAGAGAGCAAAACTTACCGAGAGTGCACGTGCACAGGAGGGACTGGAATTAGTAACTCAGGATTCAGAGAAGGGTTCTCCTGCTCCAGAATTTAAATATATGAACGTGCAGCAGAGCAACCATGTACCTACAGTGTGATTTCTTTAGATATCACGGTATGCTGAGTCTTAATAGGAAAAGGAGCCTTAAACAGGAACACTCATGTCTCCTTTTCCCAAAAAGCATTCCAGAACTGAAATTGCTTTATCACAGAGCGTTGCTACCGCTTGGTGCAGGCCCTCCCCGTGTTTAAAATGCTGCAGAGCAAAACTAAAAATATCCCTGTCACCCCAGACCCTGAGATCTCCAATCCCCCCCAGCCCCCACCTTTCGGCCTGCCTGGGCTGTTACACAAAACTGACTTCCTTAGGAGCGGCTGTAACTGCAGTTTCCTGTCCGTTAACCCTGTCGGACTTGGTGCTTTTTAAGGTGCAACACAGGCCCTGAAAACACAGATTTCTCTACGTGGCAAGTTATCAGTCTGCCCCCACGAAAACATTCACGTAGCTTTTCGGATGTTTTTGCTTTACCTTTTTATCTCCTGCGAAAATGCTGCAAATGAAACAAAATGAGAAAGCGGCGTGTAAGCAGCCGGTTTGATCTTGGGCCAGTTCCCAAGCTTTTGATTAAAAATGTGATTCCGTTCTTTTCCCTAATGCAGTGAAAGTGGGAGGATTTATCGTTATGCCAAGAAGGAAGTCTTAACTCCAGATGAAGATCTTAAAGGTTAAATTTTTAGAAAGCCTCCAACATGCCTTTGTATTATTGTTCAAAATTTTGCATCTGTGTTATATAGCTCTGTATTATCATTCTGTAACCATGAAAATTGCAATGGAAATTGCAGATGAAAAGGTGAATCTGAAGCACACTGAATATCAAATAATTATTTATTAAACAAAAGCAAGAAAAAAAAAACAAAAAACAAGAGAAGGTGTAGAGGGAGACACTTAACATTGAAACAATAATTATTAAATAATGAGATAGAATTACCAAAGAAAAATAAACGTTCTTCCAGTACAACATGCAGGATCTCAGACTGTGCAAAACCAACTATAAAAAGCCCTCTTCCATAAATCTACGACAGTTGCAAACAGAATATGCATGTCACGTTTAGTCGAGTGCTAATAATCCCAGAAACAATCACCACAACGAAACCTAGTGCCCTCCCTTACCTCCATACAGCACCTCTCACGATATAACTACTTTACCACACAAACCTCACTGCCTGAGAGCCGACGTGACTCATAACTGTGCCACTCAGTAAAATTAGTCATCCTGCTCTGCATTGTCCCATTCTGCATTCAGATTATTCCTTGAGATAGCATTGTCACAGGGATCTGCCACAGCAGCCCATCGCTGTGCTTACACTTCTGTGTCTCTGCATTTCAGGCTGCAACAGCAGATTAACAGCCCAGAGTATAAATTATCATCTCATAAGGAATTCTGGAGTCCCTGCTGGAAGCATTTTCTCTTTTTAGATTTTGCAATGTTTTTCAGGGCAGGGAGCAGGAAGGCTCATGGATACACTGACCGTTTGTTCTGTTTTGGAATGAAGCAGAAACTGGGGAGAGTGCTGCTATAAAGGGAATCATACAGCCCACTGCAGCAGCAGGAACACGCTGGAAATTCATGACATTCAGTGAATACTTGCATCAGTTTCAACAGTGCAAACCATTCAAGATAAATTTCTTTTTCATTGAACACCTAAAGGCCTATGTTGCTCAGAGATATCACCCCTGGCACACAAACATCCAAATTTTGATTCCCCTAAGCACTAAATGTGAGGATTGTCAGCCATTAACATTTATGCTCATTGTGTGACTGCTCTACTCTAATATTATTCTCTTAAAAAAAAAAATCCTAATCCCTATGAAGAACAGCATGAGAACAAAACTAAACACACAGAATTTGTCAATGCTTTGTGCTAACCCAGACCCGACTCCGGGAATGTTGTAATGCTGATGGTGCCTGGGAACGCTGCCAAGCTGACACACTTGGGCCTATCAGACAGAATGAGCACACAGTGGAGAGAGAGGCAACAGCAGCCTTAGGAAAGGCCTAAGGCCCCTCTCCTCTTGATTCAAGGAAGCAAAAATGCAAAAGAAAAATTTATAAACCTGCAGTTATTAGCAGGAACAAAACCGTAGAAAGCACATCAGACACATATAGCATGTATATTCAGCTACTCTGCTCAAAAAGACAAAAGAATTCTGTCAGGAATCAAAGGGGAAGCTTGAAATATATTTCTCTTTATTCTCTTGTCCTCATGCTTATGTTGCAGCAGGAGGTACAAGCCTGGTAGAACACACAGGTACATCTGGAAAATACAGATTTTTGTCTTAAGTCACCATGATTCTGTGTCCTGCTGCAGCTTGAGCATTTCTTTTACATTGGAGTAGTGATTTTTTTTCTTGGGGAAGGGAAGTAAAGATAAAGAAAACAAAACAAATAAAAGAAGAGCATGAGAGGGGAAGCTAAAAGCTTTGTTAAAGCAGAAAAGAGGGCAGAGATCAGATTAGCTTGTATTTAACCTTTTCAATTCTTTGGAGATATTAAGGGAAAACAGGGATTAGGTACAAGCCTGGTAGAACCTAAACAGAGAAACCAAAGGAAAGATGGAAAGCACATTCAGTCAAAAGGAAATTAAAAGACAGTAATGTTAAAAGTGCAGCCCATTATACGGGTCTTTGCAAAGAACTCTGCCCATTGTGTATCATCTCCAGGAATCACACACACCAGGCATCACAGAGTTACAAGGGACTATACTACATAATATATACCAGAGCCTCCAAATTAAACAAATACCAGTAAGGAAAATGTCTGCCTGTATGACAGAAGCAGGGGTTGATATTTACCCCTCCTTACAGTGGCTGCATCATCACTGACAGAGATGGAACATTAAGTGATGGACAAAAGATGGAGCATTTTGAACAGATACACAAAAGGGGGAGTGTCATATTTTTCAAGTATAATAAATAAATAGTAAACACAGGGGAAAGAAAATGCATTAAGAGTGTGTAGCTCGATCTGGGATTTCCAAGTAATTGGCTGATAATCTTGATTTCTAGAGTAAGAACATAAAACATTGTCATTCAATGTCTTGGAAAAAAAAACTCTTCAAGTTTTTCCCCTTTATCATGAATATAGATAAAGTATCAGTAACTGCTTGAAGACCAGTAGACCACTGTCCAGTATAGAATCCAATAATAAATGTCTATAAAAACAGTTCCTCAATTTTTAAAAGTAGGTTGGATTCTAAAATTAGTGACATGTCAAAGAAGGTTGGTAATTTCATAAATTATTAGAAACTACAGGAGAAGATATCTATGCACAGCAGGCCCCTGGTTTGCCTGTGAGCTCAGAAGGCTTTGCATGCATTAGTCCTTCTGAAGAGCAGCTTTCAGTACTTTGGGTTGACATTACTTGTTCTGGATTGAAATGGTCACTCATTGTCTGCAGGTTAAAACCTGGTTCAGTTTGTAACACACAAATGAGTATCTGGTGCAGTATTAAAGTGTCTCTTGACAGCCATTTTTAGTGTGCTGTGCAATTGCTTCATGTACATTTCTTTCAAAAGGAAATCTCCATTCATGTTCAATCATCTGCCAAAAATACCTGGAGAGAAAAAAAACAAAAAAAAAAGCATCTTTGAGCCCTTTAACAGCTGTAGCTTTTTAAAAGAGGTGCTATGTTTTCTTAAGGCATAAGCCCATTTCATCACTTTCACCCCCTCTCTGAACCAGTCTCTCCACAATTAAACAGCTGGGCTGTTGGATATTCTGTATAAAATTGAATTTTCATTATTATGTGTTTAAACTTTATGTTCTGTATTGAAGGCCTAACAGATACAATTGCTTTCATATTTTATATGCAGGCAAATACTTTTCTGGCTCCCCAGAAAGCAGCTGTGAGACACATGCAGACGTGGTGCACGTCAGGCCTGAAGCACACCCACGGTGCAGGTGAACAAGTGGATTTATGAGCTCTGCTCTGTGGCCATGGAAATGTAAATATCCTGCATGAGGCCTAAGTACAGAATCTTGAAAGAAGTTTGTACTTCACCAAGTGGTTCTAATGGCCAAGTGTGAGACATCTTGTATATATCACTTACTCTGGCATAGGGCACTTCTAAAGGAAACAAAAGGAAGTCACTGCTATTAGGAAGGAATTATTCAGGACTACATAATGCTAAACTCCAATCCTATTACCAGGATTTCTTTCTTGATTTTTTCACATTCAGGAATCAGATGACATGACTTCTTTCATGTTTTGGTTCGTTATTACTGTTGTTTTAGTGTGGAGTTTTTTAATTAAATCTGATCATGTCCCAGAAGCTAAAACTAATACCAAAGATGTCAAGTGACAGAATTACAAAGATAAAGTTATAACATTAATTTTTTCTGCACAACCCACTGCAGATTCAGACTATATCACTTTCACTTTTAACCTACTTTGTGTTCCTCCACACACTAAATTCACAGTTTGGCTTCAGCTTCAAGGCTCTGCATATTTGCACCTTTCTCCTCTCTGTATGTGCTATTCCAATTGCTATTTCATCTCAGTTTTGTGGTTTACCTCTCACCAGCAAAAAGTCCTTTCTTTTTCCACCACAAGTTTCTTTTCTTTTTCAGTCAGACTTACTGGCTTAAGCATCTCACCCTTCCTTCCAGCCACAGTGCTCAGCTGCACTTTGAGCAGAACTGTCTGTATTGTGACACTGAGAACAGTGAATCAAAGATTTATTGTGTTGACTTCAGCCAGGAAAGGCTCCAGTTCACACCAGTTCACAGCACTGCTGCAGTAACTGTTGTCAAGGCAGGGCTGGGAGCAGGCATGAGCAGCTCCAGGTGACTGAAACAATCACGACCACCCTGAGAAGTTTGTGGAACTACATGATCAAGCACTACATCCAGCTTTTCATCACATTTGTGGTATTAACTGGGTTTTCTTCATGCCTTAATGACACTGTAGATCTGACTTTTTGTCTCTTCAAGAATGAAAAAAGCCTTTGAAATAGAATCATGTCCCTGTAAAGAAGCAACACGTTTTACAGCTGTGGCTTTGCTTTCTGAAGCCAGGTGAAAGCCTTGCCTGTAATTAGCACACATCACTCACATTAATTAGCATGTACATAAACTGTTGAATTCATTCTGCCACCTTTACAGATTGTTATTTTTCTTGCACTGCTGGACTTACAGCCAATGTTTACTGAGTTCCCCTTATCAGGTGACAAAAATGAGGACATTCCTGAGATAAAGCCACTGTAAAGTTGTTTTCAACAGTTGTTTCATTTTGTTTACTGTAAAGAAATGCACACCCACATGAAAGTAATTCTGAAAGAGCAGAATAAATCATGCTCTATTTAACCTACTTGCCTTCAACAATCAAATCCAAGTGTGTGTTAATTATGTACATAAAATAAGTCTTAAGTATGTCACTGGTCTGCAAGTTTTGTTATTAAAGGCCACAATATCCTCATATGACATTAGAGTGGACAGATGTCACAGTTGAGGGGAGTCAAAAGTGAACCTGTATGCAATATTTCAACCATATAAAGAGCACAGACACTTGGAGATATTTGCATGTGTATGCATTTGTTCAAAACTTAGATCTTGATAGATAGCATAGAATACACAAACCTTTCAACTAAAACCCAAAAAATCACCTTTTTTTCTGATGTCCCAAAACCCAACAAATGACTCTGACACACAAATGATGCTTAAGAACAGAGCAGCATGTCCTAAGGTAGGGCTCTCAGCAGAAACTTCGAACAGAGCTGCCTGTATAATTTAACATATTAAAACTGGTCCTCTATAACTCACATATAAAAATTTAAAATTCTCCTTAATGCTGCTTCTATTTGCAAACATTTGTAAAGAAAATGCAAGCTCTAAATAGCAATTATTTGAAAAGTAAGCTCGTTGTTCCTGCTTGTTTCAAACTCATTATTTTAATTGAAGAATGTTACCTACATCTGTTTTTATATTTTGTTTTTCATTTTTCATTATTATGAAAGTTTACATAATTGTCAAACATCTAAATATTCATATTTTGTACAGTTTTTATAAGCACTTGAAAACAATGTGAATTATTTAAAGGAAAAACAACTTCTAGTGCAGATTGACCAGCTTTGCTCTGTAACAAATTTCAGACCTACAAATTGTTCTGTGTTTATTCTCAAAGGGCAATTTCTACAATTTGAGCCCTGGACTAAAGATCTGTAGATTTGTGTATAGTGTATCTTATGTTCTCTACCTGCTTCTGCATGCAATTGATTGAACTGGGGTCATAGTCTTGACTTGGGTGTTTCTATATGATAAATATTTACAAATAAACCTCTTTATACTCACATAAAAAGGACATTTATACCTAATAGGACAAACAATTAGCAAGGAATTTTAAAAAATCTATTTCTATTCACTTGAATACTTACCAATAAAATAGCCTTGTTGCATAGCATGGCTTATTTTCCCTATTTTTTCGTGTGGAAAAGAATGGTAATAAGGCCACAAAATTGGTATTTTCCAACCTGCAGGAGCGAAATTATGTAGGAGTGCAGCATCCCCTAGCGCTCATTTGTGGGACCTTACACTCACTAAAAAAACCACTTTTTTAGTGAGGTCCCCATGGAACATCAGTCCCAGGATTTGGTGGGAAAGAGGAGCTTCCTAAGGCATAATTTTCCTCCGTCCACATCAAATACCTCCTGCAATAATTTAATTCTATGAAGACAAGCAAATACAAAGCATTTGAAATAATTTCTGATTCTCAGTCTGGATATGGTTTTGGCCATATAATTCACAGTGTAATATCAAGTGTTGTAGCAAATCTTAGTCAAAGTGGCAGAAAAGACACAGGCTAGAAGCAAACGGGTTCTTGTATGGTGCAGCAGCACACAGAAAATCCTGAATAAACTGGGCCTCCTACTAGAATGGACAAGGCAGCCACACACACTTAACTCCAATATACACACACTAAAAAAAGCTCAACAAAAAGGTGTTAGGTCATAAGTTGGACTTGATGATCTCAAAAGGTCGTTTCCAACCACGTTCATTCCGTGATTCCGCGATTCTGTGATTCCATGGTTCAGCTGGGCCGCGAACTGCGTGCGCCGACACCTGCAGTACCGGGCTCAGGCCGACAGGCGGCAGCAGCGCAGCGCGGGCGGCNATGAGGCTGGGGGCCGATCGAAGGTTTGGGTGTCAGCTCAGAGCTCCGAGGGCCTTTGTGCAGGGTTTGTTCACGTTCTCCTGACTCTCTTGCTTTGGCGTGATGCTTGCCAAGGTCTGCAGACACGAGCCTGCAGTTCTTGGTTGCAGTGCGTGGCCATTCCCTGATGTTGTAGGGCTAATCCCTGAGGAGAGCCTACAAGAAAGATAGACTTTTTATAAGAACATGTAATGACAGGGCAAGGGAGGATGGTTTTAAAGTGAAAGAGAATAGGTTTAGATTCGGTATTAGGAAGAAATTCTTTACTGAGAGGGTGGTGAGACACTGGCACAGGTAGCCCAGTGAAGCTGTGACTCTTCAAGGCCAAGTTCCAGCTCCATTCCAATCCTTTCCAGTAATTTTCCTTGCAGTCTGCTGGTACTGGCAAAGTTGCTGCTGTGAAAATTTAAATTCCTCAAACTGATTTAAATTGGAGTTGGGGGTAAACAATGTTTATTTGACGAAAAGCTTTAATCTTTCTTCTAGCTATCTGTTTTCTCGTTTCCCCAGTTACAATTCCTGGGGTAGCACTAATTGAGCCTTACTGAAATTGATCTCTGAGCTTTATAATTTGGACAGTTCTCCCACTTCCTTTTCCGTAGCCTTGGTCACTTGACAACCATCTACCTGGGATAATAACTTGGTGCCTTGTAGCTTTTAAAGAATAATGCCTCATCACACACAAATATATGTGTATATATCATACTTTGTGTTACAAGATACAGACTTGGCAGCACATGCTAGTGAGATACTCTCCTAATCACCAGAAGAAATTTGGTTTCTTTTGTTTGGAGATGAAGGCAGCTTTCCATCAGAGCTATTTGATTTGATTACTTTAGTTTGATTATGTTTATCTGGTGTCTTCGACTCCAGCCATGACAATCTAAAAACCAAGCATGGTATCTTTCTGGTTTAACAAATGCAGGTAAGATTACAAACAGAATCATCTGAAGCAAAGCCAAGATAGACAACAAGTAACAATAGTGGCAGTGTGCAAGTGGGAGACCGAAATAATGAACAATTATCCTCTGTAGTTATCAGAGTTAAGGAGGTTGGAACACTTCCTTGTGTAGGATATTCACCTGATACAGGGTTCTGTTAAACATGTTCCCAGATATTTTGTCTGTTGTCTTTTAACATTTGCTCTCATTGGCTGCATTCCTGTAACAAACAGATAAGCTTGACATTTTATTTTAACTGAGGTCCTGTTAAAATTATGTATGTGCTTTTTTTTTTTCTTTAGCATGGTGGGGGGTTTTTTTTCCCCTGTTTTGTTTTGTTTCCCTTAAAGGAAAGGTCCTAGTACATCACTCACCATCATACACTAGAGGGTTAAAATTTTGGAAACATTAAATACAGCACCTTTCACTATTAGACAGGTAGGATCATCATCCTACACTCACCTGCAACATCATCAATAAAATATTGGTTTTATTCTGTTTCAGTGTTATTCTACTACTGGATATTCTCTCTCAAACCCTCATATAAACATGCCTAACCCCCAGCACTCTTGGCCTTTGACATTTAATGAGCTTCCAGGAAGTGCAGGCCATTATTCAACCACAACCTCATCAGTGGCTGAGAGAACACTGCAGACCCTCTCAAACAAAGCTACCAGTACCTGAGCTCAGAAACTCCTCTTACAAAGCCTGTACAGCACTGTTGTTTCTACTGGGTAACACTCAATGGAGCAATAGTTTATAAAAGAGTACTAATGTATTTACAGTCATTCCAGAGGCTTCATCTCACTGTCCTCCTTCCAAAAGTGTTCACAGCACTGAGTTTCATGACTAGAAAGCCACCAAGAAACCCCAAGTACCATTCATGCTTTAACAAGTGAGTGAGCTAGTTTGCACTGGTGGCCTTCCATGGGGAATGGGTGCTGCTCTCTCAGAATGACCAGCACAGACATCCCTCCAGCTGTAACTTCGTTGTGAGAAGTACAGTCCTCAGCCCAGGATCCTCTGTAGCTTGTCACCTGTTTGAGACACTGTACTTCCCTTGTCTAGAAACAAAACTAAAGACAGACTTTTCTCAGAGCGGGAGACAAAGGACAGGCAGCCAATCAATAACATTGCCCAATGACTCACAGACCTGGGTCCCTGAAGGGTGCAAAAGGCAACTCCAAAGTCAGCATGTGGTCACTCAGCAAAAAGAACCCAGGAAACCTGATGACTCCCAAACTGGCATCCTTTGTCCTCAGTTGCACCACAAGTAATCCTGGTTGGACTAGCCAGACATACACATCTTAGTCCTTGTTAAAATGCAGCTATGAAAAACAAGTATGAAAGACTGACTGAATGATATCTGCAGGAGAATAAGCGTGACTGACTGAAATCAGTTTTGTTTAAAATAAAATAACCTTCCCTTTCTATACAGTCTCACATTTAGCTTTGCTATGTTCATTTTACATCAGTAGCTGCTCACAGCTGATTGTTTAAAATATCAAGAAAATGTAAAAGTGTGTGCTTGCAGGAGAATGTCAAAGGAGAGAGAACTATTAGGGAAGTGGGGACATGGCAGGCTTGAAATGGCTTTCTTTTTGAGGCAATACTTTTTTCCCCTTTTGCCCAAAGGAAGGGACTTGGCAAAATTACAATTTCTGCTGTTACACCAATAACTTCTTATTTCACAGTTCACAAAGAAGAAATAACTGTTGAAACAAGTTGGTTTCTCAAAACTAGCCCTGAGTATGAAATTACAGGAAATGTCCTAAACATTTGTGTACAGTGACACATGCACTGCTGTACTAATATGAGCAACCTGAACAGAGAGAGAGCCAGGAAAATGAGTATTTCTGTTTACCTGCATGTGTGAGGCTTGGAAACCTGATCTCAAATATAGAACAGAAACTGCAAGGCTTAAAGCCCTGAAGATTTCAAGGCTTCTCATAAAGTATTTTACATTGAATGGAAAGAAAAAAAAGCCAGAATCAATTGCAATAGTCAATGTTATTATTGTTATTCCCAGCAGCAGCAGTTTAAAAATGGTGAGGTATCTGGTACCAGTGACTGGTTCTTTCTGTGTGTAGCCACTGGGTCATGCCAATGGTTATACTGCTAAATACAAAGGATAAAATACTGCAGTTTCTTCTATAGAGTTATTTGCTAAAAAAATTCCAAAGGGAAACATTTTTATAGGACAAAAGGTCTGACAGTGATGTAGTGGGATGGGACTAAGACACACTACTTACAGTGCCAAATCTTGCCAGTTTGCTCAGCTGTAAAAAATTAATTCTACTCACTACAGATACTAAGTTTTAGGGGAAAAAAAAACGTTAAAAAATAAGTGTTCAAGGTAAGCTGATAGTGTTATGGATATTCTTGCTATAAAATTATTGTGTTTTCAGGGACACAAAATGGATAGTATCAAAGCCATAACATATGACCTACCTATGCCCCTTCCCCTCTTTCACAGTTACAAGTGGCTTCAGACTTTCAAAAGTAAATCCTGCCCAAAATAGTAAACTTCTGCTGTTAACCTGTCTCATGGCTCTAAGAGAGCTGCCACCATTCTCTTACAATGAGAAGCACTCGCCTTCTTGTTAGAGAAGTTTCATTTGCCCAAGAGAAACAAACAAGGCAATGAGACTCACTTAACTCTCTAAAATGAAAATATAGGCTGATCTCTTGCCTTGGAAATAATCCTCAGGAAGTGCTTTTGTTTGATTGTCATGTTTCCAATCTCTCCCCAGATCTTTTTCACTCTTACTCCAGACTAATAGATTGAGTCCAGTGTGGGACCTAGACAGATTATACTCTAATTTAGCCATAGTCATGCATTCCACACTGACCAAATGCTTTCTTCCTGGAGGAACTCAAAGCAAGCACAGGATGTGCTCATAGCTAAGTAAGATGCCAGGTCACTGGTGGCCAGAAATGTCTTCAGTCTGATTTGAAACTGAGCAAAGTTGTGTGGCTGTGAGTAAAGATGAGCTACAGAGGCAGCTCCAATGTACAGTGCTGGGTTCTGCAGAACAGGTTTGGGTAGTTCAGGTTAACTCTATGCCAGTGACTGGGGAGAAAACCTCCCCCAACCCATGACACAGTGTTTGTAGCCCAGTGTACTGTGGGCCAGACCTGTTTCTTGGCACTCATATATTCCAAAGAATTCTCTTTCAGAGTCAGCATTAGGCACAATTATCCACTGTGGAACTACACTCTGACCTCCTAACTATCTCATTACATCCCTTCTAAATCTGTAAGTGCCTGTCTCATTGCCCCTGCTGCAAGAAAACAGAACAAGGAAAGGGATGGAGATGCACAATAGAGCTGCCAATAGGAAGTGCCCAGGAGAAAAGGGACCACTGGTGTGACAGAGCTGTGGATGGCAACCACTGCTTCTGGGAGAGGTGTTCCCTATCCCACAGTAGCTGCCCTCCTGGCAGGGTGTGCCCTGCTTGGCAGCAGGAACAACTGTTGGGATTTTCCAATGCTCTGACGCAAAAAACCCCCGATGGCATCTTGCTGACTCCCCAGCAGCCTCTGTCCTTGGCAGTTTCCTGCTTTGCAGACTGTAAGAGTCTCAGCAGTCCATTGCCATGGGAGCTGGAGAATTGTGGAACATTTCCTAAAACTTCCTAGTTATGCACAGGCACAGCACGTAGTGCTACCTGATTTCCTGCTGAAAGAAGAGAATGCCCAGCCTTGAGTCAAAGGCTCTGTTGACAGAGATGCAAGCACTTGGTCCCAGGTGAAGTCTTGCTTTAAATTCTCAGCACAGATTCAGCCTTGCCAAAATTCCACAGCTATTCTAGCAGCGCTGTTGTGTGTCCAGGGTCACACAACAAACAAGATTTGAAGGATGGAACAGTCTCTTATTACACCAGCAGACACAACTGAAAACATGGAAAAGCATGTTGTTGTTTCTTACACAAGGTTTCTAACTATTTTAGAGAGCAGCTTGAATTTCAGTGAAGTCCTTGAAATACAGTATTTATGTATATATGCTGATTCTGTACTTTGTTACTCACTATCCCCTCCCTTTTCTTCCTTGATTTGGTCCTTGATTGCCTTAAAGCTTCCATTCCCTTTATGCCTGATCCTTTTTCTCTCTCTTATACTCATATCCCTCCCCACTATCCCCAGGCTAGGCATTCCCCCAGTACCTCCTTCTGATTCCTCAGACTTCATTCTCCTCTTCCTCAGTTTTACTTTTCTTCCACTCCAGTAAATACAAACCATCATTCTAGTTCAGCTTTCTCCATCTTTAAGTCACCTTTATTTTCCTTCATTATTTTCATTTTCTCCTCTTGTAGGGGAATATTTCTTCCATGAATAAGATATCAGAATGTCTGGATTTCTGCTTCCCCATAGCCTTTCTATCTTTAATTTCTCTATTTCTCTTTTATCTCAAATGCATCATCTTTTCATCCTCCTCTCCACTTCTGACTGTGCTCCATCCCAATTCCTGATCTCCTTATTTCTGTTCCTTAGTCTTTCACAATTGTTTGGCTTCTCTCTAATGACAATATTTTCTTCCATCTCAAACAATTGTTTCCTTTGCCTTTCCAGCTATTGCAGCATTTTCTTGTGGTTACCAGCTCCCTGAGCACCCAATTTACAAATCCTGTGCCAGTTCATTTGATACACTCCAATTCTCTCCTGTAACAGTATGGAATTCACACATCAGCTTGTTGTGCAGCCTCTCTTCACACAATTTCCAATACATCCATTTTACCCATCCACACACCTAAACATCTTGTCCAGGCATGTTATTTTATATCTTCTTATGACATAATTCCTTTGTACAGGATGAACAAACACTGTGGGCTAAGCTGAGCAAGTGCTGAACTAACAAACAAAAATGGCATTAATAGAAAATAGATCAGGAAATACTAAAAATCATTGTCACCAATTGACTTATAGTGTGTTTTCCCTACAGGATGATGTTTCAATTCTTTTTCATTTATATCACAAAAGCATACAGAGGAAACTGAATGAGTTTCAGAAATGCACAACATATTCAAACTATGGTATCAGCATGAAAAGAGACTGGGAAGTCTAACATTTTGTAATTTGGAGGAATATAATAACATAAGATATGATATTATAGAGAAATACAAAGCACTGAACAATAAGGTGAAGCAAAGCCTTGGGTACTTTTAATTCTGACAATATAAAAACCAGTGGATCTTAAATGAAGAAAGGGAATGTTTAGAACATTATTTACACAACTCATTATTAGCATGTGAAACACATTGCTCTAAGGTATGAAAAACCAATGAACCCTAATGGATTCTAAAAAGGAGGTGGCTTTTCTCTGCATACACAAAAAACAAACAAACAAACAAACAAACAAAAACGTGGCTATTTTCAGGTCAGTTCTGTAACTTCCCTCTTTCGGGAACAAGTGACCAAATGACTGAAGGTGGAACAGACTTTTCCTTCACAAGATAATGGAGAAAGAATTATCTTGTGAAGAATTATCTATTACATTGCTGTGGGGCTTCCAGGTGATGCTTGTGAGCTGGCTTGAACTGGCAGATGCAACATTGGACAAACACAGTGCTAACCTCCCTCCTTCTATGCAAAATATTTTATCACTCCTTTGAACTGAGCAGTTCTTGAGATGAATGTGACACGCAGTCTGCAGGCTTGTGTGTCACAGCAGTTGGGAAATTGGTGACCCTTCACCACAGGACACAATGTGAAGTGCATTCACTGTGGGCAAGTCAGCCACAGCAAGAGAGCAGAACCAAGGCAGGTGAGGCTGCACCAGCCCTGGATGCAGAATGCTGCACTGCCCTGCTGAGGTGCTCCCTACCCCATGCAGCTCAGCATCAGGTGCCTACAATAAGCAATGGGGGGGAAAGTGTCACTGTCACAGCTTTGACATCAAAATCAATGCCCCAAGGGCAGCTCAACTACACACGTGTGTTATCCCTGACAAATATGCATTCAGGCTGTTCTTAATCTCCATGGGAAAAAAATATTAACATTTTGACAATCTACCCAGAGGGTCTAGCTAAACACTTTTCTTCACTGCCAACATTTTTATGTTTCACTTCAGTGTCTTCAGTCAAAACTAAACTTTTTAAGACCATTACTCCTCAGTTGGCCTCCTCTTTCTATAACCACTTTTCATCTTTTTCAAAAATCCTATCATCTCTGCAGTTCTCTGTTTTACACTGATTCAGCTTGATCCTTCTATTTTTCTTAAGTTCTCCATTCTCTGTAGTCTTGACATTATGGAGCTGAGGTTAGCCCTGGGCTAGCATAATGCTTCAGCTGAACAACATTAACAACAGAAAAGAGCATATTTAAAATGTCAATGCTCCAAGGCAGCTTTTAATGGCACTTCAGCCACTATGCCCTTCCAGTTTGATGGTGATCCACTGAAGCAATGCAACATTTGTTTTTTTAACAACAAGTTATGCAGTTAACTAATAGAAATCTTGTGTAATCAGTGTTTCCAAAGTGTACTTATGAAAATACCCTGTGGGATTTTGTTGCAAATCCAAGTCAGCATGTGGTGATAGATGACACTTCTTTCTTCTCCTCTGATGGGCTCAGCTGACTTCTTGGCATGGCTGTTACTCATCTAGCTGCTAAGAAGTTAATCTCTTTCAGTGTTTTCCAGGAATTTGAATCAAACTAGTTGATGTCAACTGTAATTTCTCAGCTCTTTTTCATGCCTCTTGCCCCATTTTATACATAGATACTGTGCTTGCCCCTTTCTGATCTTATGAAATTTCCACCCTTCACGTTCTTCAAGGTAAGCACTAACATTCCTGAGATTGCTTCAGTCTCTTCTCGTCATTGTAGATAAGTGAGATGAAGTAATAATGAAGAGACAAAATACCTTGTTCAAATCTGTGTAAATGTAAGGAAACAGAAATTCCTGTATGTGGAGGGCAGAAGAGAGAAAGAGACATCTGTGATCAATTTGCTAGCACTGATATGAAAAATGAAGGATTAGCCTGAAACAAAAAGAAATGTTATGAGGCCATTCTGATAAATTAATTTTCTTTGTACCTATAGAATTTCCTGTATGTGCCAATGAAGATATTTTAACATTTATTGTTCTCTGTCTAGAGTCAGAAACTAGATGAGTAACCACCATCGAAACACAAATTGAAATCATAATTTGTACTTGCTCCAAAATGAGTGTCTTATTTTATGGGGATGAAGTTTCTCTCCATGCAGGGAGAGTTACTGCTTGGGATCCACTCATCAAAGCTATTCAATGCTCAGTGGTTTGTCAAGTTACTACTAGCTTACACTACATTTGCAGCATTCCTACCATTAGTGTAATTCACAGAGACTCTAAGGAGGGGCTGACACAAAAGCATTACTGTGGTGATCCCCAAAAAGGGACCAATGAGGCAAATGAAAAGTTCTGGGTTTTTTTTCCAGACATATGAGTACACTCATAGGGAGGGGACCATATGAATTTGATTATGAATGTATACTTTTATTGCATGAATACTCAACTTTGGATCATACTGGGAAGAGATATTAATTTATACTGACTCAAAAAACATCCCTTACTGAGTGATGCATCATTACATGTGAAATTCTGGATTCCAGGTATGCAATTAAATGCTCTGCTTTTCTAAGCATCTCATCAACCTTCTGGATAAATGGCCTGAATTGCACAAGTCCAATGTCTTATAACCCATGAGCTAATATAGGGTTACTAGGAAGTTTACATGACCACTGGTATGACTTACCTGCCTCACTCACCTAATGTGAATTATAATTGGTTTGAACATAAGGAGAGGCCTAAAGTTTTCCCTATAAATGCTGCAACACAGCCAGAGCTTGAAGTCTTATCATATAGGTCTGCAGTTGCTCACAGCAATACAAAGTCCAAGGCAGAGAGGAGCAAAGGAGCATGGCTGGTAAGTTAAAAAAAAGTCTCTTTGTTCATATGGAATGGGAAAGTGAATAATGTACCATGTGTTAGCTTTCTCTGTGGGGTTGTTTTGTAAAGGGCTCTGAACTTTTGAAGTACAAAACATTTTGAGAATTATGCATATGTTGTTTCAGTGTTTTTCTTTCCTGAATCTTACAAAAGACACAAACAAGCACAAGAAGATAATCCATCCATTGCTATACTGAAGTTAAATATTAAAAATATTATAAAAGTGCAAATAGAGAAGAAGAAGTTATGGCAAACTGCAAACTTTATTTTAGCATGAAATTTAATGAATCAAAGATTAGGTTGCATATGAATGAATCTTGTGTTAATGGAAATTCTTATGCAAAGGATACCCTACAGACTAAATTTCTTCCTGCTGATCCAGAGCCAGTAATGCCATTTTAACTATTTTTTAAAATTAGTGTGAAAGGCAAAGGCACTTTAAAATGCAAACAAAGCAAACAGAAGTCCAACAGTGAAGTCTTAGGATGAAGGAAATTAAATCAATACCTTTTAGTAAGATTGGCCGTGTACTCACTTAGGCCTGGCACCTGTATAGAAATGTATGGAATCACAGAATAGTGTGAGTTGGAAGGGATATTTAAAGGCCATCTGCTGCAGCTCCCCTGCCATGAGCAGGGACATCTGCAATTAGTTCAGGTTGCTCAGGGCCCCATCCACCCTGACCTTGCATTTTTCCAGGAATGGGGCATCTACCACCTCCCTGGGCAACCTGTGCCAGTGCCTGGCCACCCTCTGTGTTAAAAACTTCTTTCTTGTATCTAATCTAAATGGAGTCCTTCAGTTTGAAACCATGACACCATGTCCTTTTGCAACAGGACCTGCTAAAAGTTTGTTCCCAACTTTCTTCTAGGTCCCCTTCATAAATACATAAATGAGTCCTGATTTTATGATGTTACTTTACCAATCCTAGGCATAGCACATGCTGTGCTGGCTTTATGTGACTTAGGCTTGAAAAGCTCAGGAAATTAATAAAAAACAGCCATCCACAGATCAAGGGCTCAAATGCAGAAATTGCATGCATTGTTTTCCCCTCATGCAGTTTAAGAGAGGCACAGTTACCCCATTCTCACAGTTCTAGGAGAAGTGATTGCACAAACTCTTAGAACACAAGTGTTTGTCCATATATCTATTATTTGAAATAATTCCTGTTTTTGTTTTGACCTTTTGCCAGCATCCCTCACAGCATTTGCTGTTTGCCTGGCCTGATGGTGGTTAATTAATGACTATCTCAGTGCAGCTGCTAAGTGTGATACCATCTATATGTTTACTTGTTTAAGAGCAGAACTGAGGCTAGGAGGGAATTGGGTCCATGCAATCAGCAGAGGGCTGTAGATTCCTTCATAAATCTCCTCCTCTGAGCAGAGCTTAAATAAATGGCAAAACACAATTTAATAGGTGAAGCTGAAATATAGGGCTGAGTAGAAAAATCCTTCTTTTTAACAAAAGAACTATACAATAAGGTGGACAGTTAAAACCTTCAGGTACAGCAATGGGGGGTAAAAGCCCACAAACCAATTGTTTCTGCATTGTAACATTTCCTTTTAAGCAATGATTTGCCAATAACTTAGAACATTTTAGCAGGGCTCTCTCTCAAAACTTCCTCTTGAAATTTCAGGCAGCAGTCTATCCTTCTCAACGACAATTTTCTTATTGCATGAAATCAAGAAGCATTTAATGCAGCATTTAACAAACAAACAGGTATTTGCTGATCATGATCAGCACTTGCTTGTGAAATACCCAGGATCCAAGAAATATCCAAGCCCAGGTTCAGATGGAGGTGTCAGAACTGCATCAAGATGCTCCTCATGGTACCATGCACAATTTTTTATGTAAAAAAATTGTGAGGGTTTGTGTGCAGGTGTGTGTGCATTGAGCTGTTTTCACTCCTTCTCTTCCTCTCTCCCTACTCCTCCCATCCCCTGACACACATCCTGCAGACAGACACACCTTTTTTCCCAGAAAATATGCATTTGTGGGCCAGTCTCTAATGGACATGCTTTAACAGAATCCAGAAGGTGTTGCATAAAGAATAGAGAAAAACACCTAAAAGGTTTCTATAAATTTGCCTGGTTTTTTAATAGTTTTGATAGTCTGCAGCACCACTATTGCTACTAAGGATTTAACAACTTGTTTCGTAGTCTCACACTGAAAATAATTATCTCAGCTTCTTTCTGACACTTTTAAGCTTCAGTGTCATTACAATTAAGGCGTGAGTTACACCTGCAAGCATCTTGTTTGTGCATTAGCACTGGGAGCGCCTGCCCGCAGAATGGGACAGCACGCTGGCTCCTCAAAGAGAGGAGCAGAGCAGGGCACTGATGGGAGCCTGCACTGGGCTGTTCTTGGATGATGAGTGTGCAGCAGTGGCTGGAAGTTAAAACTTCCAAATAATGCCTTTATTCTGTTCCAATGGAAGACATACATGCATAAGTGGGAGAGGTAGGGAAATATATTTAAATATCACAGGCTGTACATAATAGGTGCTGTGTGACAATGTGGGAGCTGTCAGGAGAGTCCAGCAGAGGTTCATCCCAGTCTGTGCACTGCCAGTTTGGCTTATTCCTGTGTCCTGGTCCCATGGGAGTTTTTGAAGCTCACATATCAGTGCATGTCACTATTATGTCACTGTCAGTCTCCCTTCTAAACAAGCCATCTCATCTGGAATGAGATCTCAAGAGGAGATCTGAGCTTCTTACACAGACAGCATGGAAGGGGATTGTGTCAAGTTCTGCAGTCTTCAAAGGAAGAAAGGCTGTTGGCAAACTTCAAGAACAGTCAGGAACTTCAGGAAGGCTTCAGGCTTCCATTCCAAATGCCCCTGCTATTAAGGCATGTGAATGGAAGACAGAGACAGAAAATGAGAAGTGTCTTGGACAACACGTAAGGCTCAGAAGAGATCTTGGCTAAATGTTTTTCCATATAGGCCTGACCATTCTCTGTCAGGTGGTTCTAATCCTGAAAAGTGCTGATGTGAGTCAGTCCACAGCAGTGTCCCAGGAACCCAGGTCTCTCCCCAGTGTGGGTCACAAATAAAGCATAGCTGTAGAAAACTACTTGAATTCCTGTATCTAGGATAGCAGGAGTCAGGGTTGCTGATGGAATTCCTTGCTTAATTATTCAAAAACGGAATGTGATAAGAGATAGAATAGCCCAGACTTCTCAGGATACTGAATCAGAGAATCAGAATAATTTAGGTTGAGAAGACCTGTAAGATCATCAAGTCCACTGAGGCGGTCCCAGTGAGTCATGGCCATGTGGTTGCAGCATGGTGCTTTAGGGATGTGTTAAAGAAAAGCTGTGCTCAGAGAGAAGATAGGAGCAGATAGACTATTACAGGTACTAATTTCCCATCCTGAACAAAAGCACAATTAATAATAGGTGACATTTCATAACATTCAAGTATCACTGAGGATTCACATAGAGTTGGTGTGAAAGAAAACACTGGAAAGAAGGAGAGAAAGGAGTTTACTGAGAGGAATTTCCCTGTTAACAAATATGTCCTTCGCTGTTCAGTGCTGAAACTCTTAGTCCTACATATTCATTGCTTTAACAGTTACTGAGGTGAGGAAAAAAATCTGGGTATTACTGGAAAAGGATGTTATGAATGATATGACTGGACCAGTCTGCAAAAGATGATTCTGATGCACCTTCTTCTGGGTACATGAAACAATATACTAATGTGGTTCATCGCTTCAGTTTTCTGAGGTCCAAAAGAGTCTTCCCTTGCTATCCACAGAGTTTCAAGCTCCTGCCTGTGCAGTCCCCACATTTACAGCCACCATTCAAGCCCTGCAAACAGTGCTTAGCAAGGAAGCTGCCTGGGCCAGATGAGTTGTGCATGTTCTGACTAGTGTTAATATTTCTCATTAATTTAGCCCTCACTCTCAACCTTTGTACATAATCTTTAATCCAAAGGTCCAGTATGTATCATTCATCTGTTTTACAAACAAAGCACACCAGAGGCCCACAAGGCAACTTAGGCAGAGCTGAGAATAAACACCAGAAACTGACACAACAGCCACAACTTGTTCTTCCTGACAAACTGTCTGCCAGCATAAATGGATTGCTGTTCTTTTTCTTTCATCAGTAACTAACCTTCCTATCAAAGAAAAACGGTCTGCTGTGTATCCAAGGATAGGCTGAAATGTTAAATTTATTCTGAATATTGTTTGTGTGACATCTAACAGTATTTTAAAGTATGGATAGGAGAGTATGTCTTAACATCAAAAAACTCTAATAAATTCTAAGACATTTTAAATTTAAGAATTACTTTTATTGCTTTAAAATCACAGTTGGGCTTTGCAAGTTATAAAACTATGGTCCCTGTTAAGATTAATATATTAATGAACAGAGAGTCATTATAGCTAGTTAAAAACTGTTTCTTTTAACAACACCATTTATAAGAAACATGAATAAAACATGTCTGTATATGAAATGGGTTGAGCAAGTTCCAATTCTGGATGTTCCAAACATGATCCAAACCAGAGAACAGAACAATCTGGCTCCTGAATACTGAGCCCAGCCAACTAAAATGATGAATTTGGGAACATGTACAGCTGTGCCCAGTCCAGCATGATGAATATCACTGAGAGGCATCTGTAAGATGCGCTTTGAATTCATCAAATTTTACAGGTTGTTTCATAAAAGTATCAGAATTAGTCTATCTCTTTCCTAACACAAAGTGGAGCCACCTGCAAAGCATAAGCAAAATTCACTCTCCTTGAAGTTAAGTGGAAGATTTTTGGGCATAAATTGGTCAGAGATGTCTTATGAAAAAATAGTAGAGCACCAGCTGAAAGCAAGTATTTTATCACAAGGCACAAATATACTTACCTGTTGTCACTGTAGTGTGTCATGCAAATATGACATGGAGTGCTTGTCTATTGAACAGGGTTAAACATCAATTATGTGATAAATGAAAAATTGGTTCTTTGAATTCGGCCCTGATTGGACCTGGGGCAGAGACAGTAGCTTGGTCATTGTTTTGCAATTACTACAATGCAGGGAGGGGGAAAAAAGCAGCTCCAAAACAACAGATTTAGGGAATTAATTTAAAGAAAAAGTCCCTGTAAATATTGCTTATGGAGTATTTAAAATTAGTGTTTTGCAAGAAGGAGTTATGCTGTTCCTAGAGCTTTAGCACTACAACAGAAAGAAAAGCAGCTAAATGCTAAAGTTCTTATAACTTTGAATATATTAAGAAACTCTTAACAAGTGGCCAGACTGTTAGGAATAAATATTGTCCAAGCTTCAGATGTTAAGTTGCAAGGAAACAAGATGAGGACATGAGGACTGAGAGAGGAAAAAAATGAATGAAAAATGAATCCTCAAGCCCCACTGGTCAGATCAAGGCTGGGGGCAAAGACAGCTACTCAAGCTCCACCCCCAGAGGAAATATTGCAAACAGACTTTAAAGAAGTGAAAGGCACCAAAGGAAGTCATTCCTTGAGCCAGCAGAAGTACAGGAGGCCTTTCAGAGGAAGCTTCAGAAGCTGCACACAGAGGACACATTGATCAGATATGGGCCAAGGTGAGCAAGGGGAAAGCCCATCCTGGGATGCTCTTTGTTACCTTCTTAGATCCATACTTCATGTTCAGCTCTGTCATGGACACTGAGAGGTCACTACTTCTCTAAGGAGTTTTGATCCAAGAAAAAAAAACGTAAGAGAAAATTCTTCCATCGAAAGTCAGGAGAAGGATTTTCACAGGAATTGCATTTTTGCACTTATTGTGTGCATGGGAAAAGCAAGCTTATCAGAACGAGATTTGGCAGCACAGGTATTTAACTGACATAAAAATGTTGTATTTTGCAAATAGGAAGGGAAAACCTGCAGCTATTTGGAGTTTTCAGAAAAGTGCAAATGACAGACTGACAGATCTGATATAAGAGAAAGAAGCAAAGCAGAACTTTGGAAATGTATGCAAAGGCTGAGGAAGGCTACACTGAGCAGAGGAGGCTGTAATCTGAAGCTAAGGCAGAGAGGATACAAAAATTGAGGGGGCTGGGGGTTTTTTTGGCAGTTTCTATGTTGCTGTGGTGGGTTTTTTGCTCACATGCTAATATTTATAGATATGCAAACAGATCAGTTTAATAATGATTATAAAGGGTCTCCTGTTGCTTTTCCAACTCCTGCCTTTCTAAAGGCAAAACTCCCTGAGCCCTCAGCTCATTCCACAATACATGTGCTTCACTGCTAACTTTCTGAGGATTTTTTTTTAATAGTAGGTCTGTTCCTCAAAAATCTTCTCGCCTCAGTACTGTAAAAAACCCACATTCCTCTACGTTTGGACAGTGACTGCATTGCTAAAACGACCAATGTAGTTATTTCAAGGCTTGTCTGAACTTGATAAATTTAAGATCATGCTGTAAAAAAATCTTTACATTGAGAAATCTGGTTGAACATAGGATAATGATTTTTTTACTCAATAATGGCACAGGGTAACAATTTTCCACTCTTAGGCACCACACTCTTACTCTTTCCTATTCTCCCTCTTCACAGGGGAAGAAAAAAATCTTTTTCTTCTGTACTTCTGCACTTCATTTAAACCATCAAGCCACCTCCTACTAGAAATCCCTCCATAGGCTCCGATGATGTCAGATCCAAGCCAATCTTGGATGTTTATTCTCTGGCCTCTTACTGACGCCATATTTCTCATGCAAGAGCATTACACAGCATCTTTTAGGAGTGCTCTCTCTCCAATTCTGCCATCTCTCCCACTGCCAAACAACAGCCCAGTGTCCATCAACATGTTCCTGTTAGGTGCTTCCAACAGTGGCAGCTGTGTGACACATAATGGGGCTAGAGACTACATCATGGCTTAAAATTCACAGGGCTTCTCAGCTCAGTCAGGTTTCTTTATTTCTCATTCAGAGGCAGCAAGGCTGTGCCTCTCTTAGGGTGGCACCGTCTCAGAATGGGAGAATTAATCTAGTTCAGCCAGATTTTTATCTAAGTAACTCACAAATATTCAATTCTATCAGGTTTCTCTCCTCTTACATGCCTTTCTGATTTTTCTTTAGTACACAGTATATCTTTAGTACCCTGTATACTACTGCTTCTATATTTAATTATTCAGATAACCTCTAACAGCCTATACAAGATGGAGTCTCTGAAAAAAAATGCTCACATATAAATGATTTCTAATTTTGGTGGAAGCCTCACATGGGTACCAGTTACCTGTAGAAAGTAATAAGCAATTCTTCAGAGTGTGTTTGTGGTCCTTCCTCTTTGGATGTACCCTCAAGCTTTTTTGCTCTTCTCATTTTTTCATAGCTGCAACGCAGCCGAGTACCAACTGGCATGTGAAAGAAAATGCAAGAGAACACCACACAAGTAAATTTTCTAGTGAAGAACTGATTGTGAGGAGAGGACAGGCCTTCACCATCACCTTCAATGGAACAGAACGGCCTGAGCAAAACTTAATATTCATTGCAGAAACAGGTATGGCCCCCAGCTTCTTTCACAGAGAGAGTAATGCTGCCTCAGGACATTCTTCTGGCCCAATCTGCACTACAGAGCAGCAAGAGAATACCTCAGAGCCAACGTGCTCATTCACATAGAATTGGAACTGTGTGAGGTGTTTTGTTTGTTGTATTACTCCTACCCCAGCCAGCAGCCACAGCTTCCTTCAGTTGCCAATATATGGCACAAATTCACCTGAGGGGAGGGTTGGGAGGGTTACATCCCTGCTGAGTTCGTTGATGACTAAATCTCTATTTCAGCATGGCATGGAAAAAAAATGTAATTTGTTTTTCTTGAAAGGTCCAAAACCCTCAAAGTCGACCAAGACCCTGGCTACGTTTGACATCTCCAGCACAGCGAGCAAGGAGGGCTGGAGTGCAGTTGTACAGTCCACCAGCTCCAACTCTGTGAGCATCTCCATTTCCAGCCCACATAATGCTGTCATTGGACGTTACAGGCTGAGTGTTCAAAGTGGCAGCTCCTCTCCACAAAGTCTTGGCACTTTTGTTTTGCTTTTTAACCCTTGGTCTTCAGGTATGAATATGTCGGATTTCCTCTAAAGATCTATGTTGCTTTTAGCTTCATTAATATTTGCAGCTTCTCCACTTGATCTATACTGTAATATAGCAGCTGAAAATTGACAACATCATGGATCAGTGACCAAAAGAAAGGTGTCTAACAGTTTCTTAGGACCTCCTAGTACATAGAATCAGCTCTGTAGCATGTACATACTGGAGAGCTCATTGTTCTAAAAGATAAGGTTCTGCTTTTGACAGAACTTCCCTACTTCTGCACAAGTTTAGAAGAGTAGTTTAGAAGAGTGTGTCTGGCCTCTGAAGAACCAAGAAAAGAGTCATATTTACCATTTTCTCACAGATTCGGCAGTGTCACACCTCCATCTTCACTCAGACACCTCCCACCCCTTTCTCTAATTGTAGATCCTGAGTTTCACAATCTGTTTATAGCACCAAGAACAGCAAAGGATGGATATCTGCAAGCACCCTTATAGATCAAGAGGGCTCTTGCCTTATACAGCAAGACTTTTGAGGTTTTGTTTTATTTTACCTGTCGTATTTGTACATCTCTCTGTTTTGGTTTTTCAGGTGATGATGTGTTCATGCCTAATAAGGCTGAGTGTGAGGAGTATGTGCTAGAAGAGTTTGGCATCATTTTTGCAGGCAATAAAAATCATATCAGCAGCTTTGGATGGAACTTCGGCCAGGTAAATGTAGCACTGAAACACCAGACATTGTTTTTGCATGAACTGGGTTACTTGCTTTTTCCAGTTCATTGCATACATCTCTGAAGAGCAGGACTCTGGTGTTGCAATCAGCACTTGTGTCAAGCCCTGTTTCACTGATCAATATGAGGATTTGTAATTTACTATTCCCTGTTCTGCCTTGGAAGAGCAGCCAGCAGAAACATTAATATCTTTACTAAGACTATGTAGCCTCAACTCAGTAAAGTACTGTAGCAATGCTGTGAGGCCTCAAGTCCACAGATTCTAAGTTTTTAAAAGCTCTGAGTTCTGATCTTCAGAGTTTGTTGTGGCCACATTTTTATACGGTAGTGCCTGGCTGAGCTCTGCAGCACTTCAATCAGTGATTTAAAAACCCCAATCAACACTAATACGGCTCTCTGCATCCTGATTTTTAGTAATCTCTGTTTGCAAAACACTAATTTATTTCTGTTCCACAGTTTCAAGGAGACATCCTCAACATTTGCCTGTCCATAATGGACCGAAGCCTATACTACCGTCAGGATCCTGTCACTGACGTGTCTCACCGACACGACCCCAGGTACCTGGGCCGCGTTCTCAGCGCCATGGTAAGCAACAAGCTCACAAAGTACAAACTACTAAGTGTCCTTTAAAAGTAGCCAGTGAAAGTAAACATGAAGCCACTTCATGGAGAATTTTAGGCCACTGTCTGTATGCAGCAGACAGTGTGGGTGGTGAAGTATGGGCCTACATGGTCATCTGCTCTGAGCTTGCCAGATTTGTCTCCTCTGGGATAGCTCTGATCCTTGTCACTTTGATATCCAGCAGTCACACTGAAAATACAAGACAGGGGTGGTTGAGGGACCAGTTCATTGGAGGTCTTTAGTCCAGTCACCCATTTGAAGTGGATCTACTGGGTACTAGATCAGCTCAGCCATGGATTTGCCAGGCTGGTTTGAAACTCTCCAAGAAAGAAGGGTTTGTGGCCTCTGTGGGTGACCAGTCCAGAGCTGCCCTACCCTCCTAATGAGGAATTTGTCTCATGTCAAATACAATTTTCCCAAGCTACAGCTTTCTGCTGTTGCCTCTTGGTATATAAAAGAGAAAGGTTAGTTAGAACACACATTCAAATGGTTGTAAGCTGGTTTTACATCCCCCCACACTGTCCTTAACCAGACAGAGCTAGGCCGGTGCTCTCAGCTTCTCCTGTAGCTTGTGTGCTGCAGGACCCCTGAGCATCTTGCAGTCCTCCCTCCTGGGTCCCCTTCAGTGCCTCAACATCCCCTTGAACTGAGAGACCCAAAACTAGAGACAGGACTCCTGGCACAGCCTTGCTAGGGATAATTAAAGGAGGTTAACAACCTCCCTCAACCTCCTGGTCACACTTTCCCAATGCAGCCTACTGGGAGCTTTCCCTTTTTGATGAGAGAGCACTCGAACTCAATATGGCATTTGCTGTAACCCCTTGGCCCCTTTCAGACAGGTTGTAAACTCTTAATTTACCTCATCATAAATTTAGTGAATATCTTCTTAGGTCAACGCCAATGATGACCAAGGGGTGGTGCTAGGAAACTGGAGTGGAAAATATGAGGGTGGTAAAAATCCCAGCAGCTGGACAGGAAGTGGTGAAATCCTGCAGAGCTGGAAGAAATCAGGATTCAAACCTGTTAAATATGGACAATGTTGGGTTTTTGCAGCAGTATTGACTACAGGTATGTTTTATGTCACGCACTGACATAAATGACTGACATTGCACAGATTCTATTAGAAGAAGCACTAATATTACTTCCTATATGGAAGCTTTTGAAGACATTACTATGCTATATGAAACCTGCAGAAATATTGCTTTCTGACTGTGGCTTTCTCTTCACTTTAGTGCTTAGATGTCTGGGGATTCCCACTCGTACAATTACAAACTTCAGTTCTGCCCATGATGCAGATGGAAATCTGCGTGTGGATGAGTTTTATGATGCAGATGGAAATCATTTGGAGAGGGGAGCTGACAGCGTGTGGTAAGGCTCAATATTTAATAGTAGAGCTTATCACTGTCTACAGTGTCTCCAGACCATAGATTCTAATGACAAATGCTTTATCTTCTTAAGAATTGCCTTAAAAATTACTACACACACAGAGAGGATCAGTAAAAAATATTACAGAATAATACTACAAGACTTGGTGTTTTCATTCTTTCTCAGTTAAACAAGGAATTGTGGCACTAATTACAACAGCTAATTGAAGCAAGGGCAGGGAAAATTACAGTTATGATGCCACAGATGACTGAAAGTTTGCAATATTGCACTGGATGTATCAAACAGTGGCAACTTAACCTAGTTTGAAACTATTCTTCAGAACCAGTTCACGTTAAACTGTAGAAGTTCAACAGAACCAGCTTTCTTCCAGTGGTAATATTTGCAGTGAAAGTAATTTAACTACTGCCTCTATTAAGCATCAAATGCAGCTCAAACAAGCTTGCATTCAGCAAAGAGCAGAAGTAGTCCCTCAGTTTCTGTCTTGTTTACTCCCCTTCTTGTTCTGGACCCTTTCTATCTACATGTGACATGTAGAACTGTAGCATTGTGCCTGAAGCAAATCTAAAGCTGAAACTAAGGAAATGTATGGGCTCAAAGCTTTTGGAGAAAAATAGGCTAAAGGCATTTTGTATAACCTCACAAATTTGTTTTCTGCCCTTGAACATTTATATTTATTCCACAATGCAATTTTCAGCACCTTTCTAGTTAATGTAGTGAGGGTCAGGGTAGAAGTGGTGAGACTCAGATAAGAACTGTGCAAATAAGGGCATTTAATCCATGGAACTAAGATGGCTGATTACAGGAGGTGGACAGGAATCCATAAATACATATTAGTAGCTTACTTAGCTCATTCTTGCACACAGGAATTTCCATGTCTGGAATGAAAGCTGGTTTACACGCCACGACTTGGGCCCCTCATACAGTGGATGGCAAGTTCTGGATGCAACTCCCCAAGAAGAAAGTGGAGGTACACAAATTTTATTTCAGGATTAATGCTGAAAATTTTTTAAGTCAGTCACTTTTATAGAGAAGGAAAAAAAGTAAAATCATTGTAAAAGCAATTTGTCAACCTGCTCAGTAATAGTTGCAGAAGAAAATACTTAATTGGTTGCATTAGGAAAGTTTCAGATGCTTCAGATCATCCATGGATGCCAAGAAAGAAACTAGAATTCCAGGAGCAGTTTTTACAGTAGTTCCTATATTTCCAATGTAGGTATCAAATGCTATTGAAAATTAAGGGATAATATACAATAAATCAAGTGTATTTTCAGAATAAACACAAGCTATATTGATGACTGGCCTTGTATGAGGGTTTATGTGGATGAAAGGGCTTAAATTGCCCAGAAGCACTGGGCAATTCAGGATTCAGTGATAAATATCTGCCTAATCATCTGCTTACTGTCAAAGATTATGCCTAAATTCCTTTTCCTTGATGCTGTAGGAATTTATCAGTGTGGTCCTGCCTCACGGCACGCCATCAAAGAAGGAGAAGTAGATCTGGACTACGACGGCCCATTTGTGTTTGCAGAAGTGAATGCTGACTGTATGTACTGGAATTATGACTCTGCAACTGGAAAGAAAACTTTGATATTCTCTAAGTCTACAGAAATTGGTGCCTCCATCAGTACAAAGGCAGTTGGTAGAGATGATCGTGTAGATGTCACCAGGGATTATAAATATGAGGAAGGTAAGTAAAACTACTGGTTCTTCTGATCACATAGCTGCTTCATTCCCAAAAGTGTACAAATTTTCAGTTAGGAGTCTCTTAGTGCATTTATAAAGGAGAAGCAGAATTTATACTTGATTTATTCAATTCCTACACAAAAGGAGAGAAAAGGGACTGAGTAAAAAAGAAAAACAACTGCCTTGCCCTTTCTGATATGGAGTTGCTTTGTGGGACCTAAATAAGTCAAGCCCAAGTATCTCCAAATAAAGTGTTCACTGTTCCATCTGCCTATTGCTGACATACACTGTCTGCCTCTGCTTAGTGAGAATTAGGCTACAGCCCAGTTATTTATCTGCAGGATAAAAGGTCTGTTGCAGAAACCTGAGCTAAATCAGGACTTAGTCCCAAGAAAAGCAACTCTTTCAAAGGGTGCAAGAGCACAGCACCTTCTCAGTCCTTCGGGTCTGATCATCCCCATGTTATGTTTCTCTTTTTCCTTTGCTCATGAGCAGCTTCTGCTTCTCCTGTTAAACTGTCATTACCTCAATCCACGAGCCTTCTCCCCTCCTATGGAAAAGGGGAGTGAGGGGCTGGCTGGATGGTTGGCTGCCAGCCAGACTCAACCCACCTCACAGTACCATCAGCCTTCCCCAACATTTGGGCCTTTCTCTGTGCTAGCAAATAAGAATTCACATTTCTAAATGTTATAGCCATAAAAAGGGATAGAAATGGGAAAAGAGAAACTTTAGACTTAAGACATCATGTTTAAAAAAATGTTATTAGAAGGACAGTGACATTACTGACTGCAGATGCAGAAAATGAGGTATGGCTGTGGAAAACAGAGGGTTTGTTTATCTCTAAGCACAGACACTATGTCCTGGCTAGCTTCTCTCTAGCAGCCATGTAAAATAAGAGATGCATGTTAACTGTTGAGGATAATTTTCATGGTTCTCCCTGACAGGCTCTGCAAAAGAAAGAGGTATTTTTAAAAAAGCCCGTAAGAAGCTAGGACTTGAGGATAAATTTGATCCTACAGCACCAAAACAAGAGGAAGTTGAACAGAAGCCTGACATCTCAGGAAAATTCAAGGTGGCAGGCTCTTTAGAAGTTGGCAAAGATCTCAACCTACTTCTGGTTCTTGAAAATTTGCAGTCTGATGCTAAGACTGTAAATGTAAATATGACTGCATGGAGTACTCTGTATACTAGAAGACGAGTTAATCAGATCTGGAAGGACTCCATATCTGTCACTCTGGCCCCGAAGGAAGGTAATTTTTCAAATACCTTTTCATCATAATGGTTTTATCAGTAAATGGGCATTGGAGGCTGGTCAGCTTGGGGGAAAAAGCTCTAACAAACTGCAATCCTAAATCCCTGGGTAGAAAAGGCTGAGAAAAATATTACATTACACATACATTAACAAGGCATGTTTCACACTATCATGTCCCCAAATGCTTTTCACATTTTGGAAAATGTTACCATTAGGAGCCTGGGATAAGAAATGTGTCAGCATCTCCAACATGAGGTGAAAGATCATTGAATCACAACTGATACTGTCTTGTATTAATCTTGGGCTTCAAGTCATTAGCAAGAAGCAGAAATAATAATTCATGTCTTTAATATGTAATTTAACTTCTGGAGAGGCACCAGTAAACTCCTTAAACTCCAGCTGTTGCATCTTTCAGATCAATAGGGGGGAAAACAAGCCAGGCAATACAGTAGTAGTGAATGGAGAAGGGATAACATTGAAGAAATCACTATCTGTCTAAAGCAAACTGATAGATTTGCATAAATTTATTTTGGCAGTGGTGGCTGAAGGTCTTCCTAGCCCTAGTCACAGCATAAAAGAAAATAAAAGTGTGTACCAATTCCTTTTTTATTTTTTCCTTCAGAAAAACAATTTCCCATTAAGATAAAGTATCCTGAATATCAGCAGCAGTTAACTACAGACAAAACAATCCAGGTCACAGCTTTATGTCATGTAGAAGATGGGATTCAAGTGCTTGTGAAAAGAAACATCACCCTGGACAATCCTGCCATTGACATACAGGTAAATTCTCTTTGTGGTAACTGCAGTGGCAGAGAAAAGGGAATGTGAGTTCTGAAAGAAATGCTCTGCTCACATTCAAAAATTCTGCCATGGTTCATCACAGCCTCTCATAATATCTCCTCTTCTGATGCCTGAAAAGGCTCAGCTAGAAAAGAACACTGAGGACCTGGCCTCACAAGCATTTTCTTTGCACAGGTGCTTGGTGAAGCAAAAGTGAATAAAGAGGTGTTTGTGGAGGTGGCATTTACCAACCCTATCGATGAGGAGGTGAAGGACTGCGTGCTGCAGGTGGAGGGCAGTGACCTGCTCCAAGGGATCCTGGAGCTACGGTGAGTACCAGAAATGTCTCCTGCTATCAAACATACAAGAATGTGGGCATGAATGAGTTGGAACTGAACTGTGGGATGAGACATCATTTTCTTCTAGCTGTAATCTGGAAGGCACAGGTTATGAGCACACAGTGATGAACCAGCTCTTCATCTAGGCTGGGCTTTGGCTCCATGGTTTGGGAGGTCAAATAATTGCTGTCATAATTGGGCAGAACTTGTTTTCCTGCCTATCTAGCAGGACCACACACTTCCAGAAAAAAACGTCATGCTTACCCAAGCTGTAAATGTTGCTGAGGCTGTCTATCCTGCTATAGGCCAGACAGGTTGCACCTTCTTGTTGTGATCAAAAGCCAACAATAGGATACACAACTATTTCTGTCCATACTTACCCAAATTGCAACATATATCAACCAGGATTTTTTTTTCACTTTATTAAACGGACTGCAGGTGCCAATCTGGGTGCACAGCATTGTAAACAAATTGTATTTATATCCAACAGGTAGAAATACATGTAAAAAGCAGACACAGCAGTGTCTCAGCTTTAGGAGAGAATTTTTGTTTTTAGGAACAAAAATTAACACTGCTTAGACACAGGTTGTGATCTCAAAGGGTGGGACCTCTGAAAAGCACAAAGCCAGGTCTGCTCCATGCTCAGCTTTTCCAGACACAGCAGATCACAGTTTGAGGAGGATAGTTTTTGCAGAACAGACTAAACCATGACAAGCAGCTTTTTCCAAAATGAGAGCTACAGGCACACTAATTTTCAAGCTCTGCTTTCAGAAATCTACAAAATAATTATCTTAGGAGATTAATAAACAGAGTCAAGAAATTATTTGATGATGCTGAGATAGTGATTGAGAAGACTGAAAAAATACCTTTTTTTTCACTATAGATCCCAGTTCCCTGTTATCTGCTTTGGTGATTTTGTAACTTTTTCTGCCCTTTTTCTGTGGTTTTTCCTTCGGTATTTCATAACTGAAACAGAAAGATTACATTTTCAGACTGTCCCTCATTTTGTACAGACAACAAATTGCACAAAAATTTTAACATATCCTCACAAATGCAATTATTTCTGGAAAATACCTGGGATATAGGAGCATGCTCTTTAGCTGAATACACAGACAAACACAAACAAACAAACACAGCAACTAAACATTGCCATTTGCACTTGAGCAATTAGGAATGGTTCATCCCATCATTTATAAGCTTTCCTAAGGGAATTTACCAACCTTGTGTTGTCTATCCCACACAAATTTATCCTCAGGCAAGACAAGATAATATGTCAGGGTAAGGGAAAAACATTACCAACCTTCCAAGAGTTACAAAACTCATCAGTGTAAAACATTTTAACTTTTCATTCAGAATTTCCTGCTCTGTAAACACTGAGGTTTCTTTGGTGCTTACACTCCATTCTAATTCAAGAGTTGATATTAACATTCTTCATGATCTCAGATTATTCTTTTGCAATGATTCAGTGATATGAGAGATAAGATTTCATGTAGAACAGAGGGTGTAAAACATATTATTATGTCCCCCTTTATGGGTTTATCTGGGTTACTGCACAATGAATTTGTGAGAGCCTTTAATGTATGGATTTGAGTCTTTAAATACTTATCAGATAGTCAAGTGGTCTTTTCATGGTCATCTTACTTTGAAGTGATAAGAGTTCTTACTCCAGGTGGAAGATGATTAGTGAAGAAACTGAAGCATGATGCATAAGCCTGTTTTCAACTTATATTTTCCCTCTGTTTCCTTTTTTTTTTTAGCATACCACCACTGAAAGCCAGTGAGAAATCCAGTACCAAGTTTAAACTTACCCCTTCTGAGGCGGGTCCCAAACATCTACTTGTTAATTTCTCCTGTGATAAATTTGCAGATATCAAGACCTTTAAGATGGTAAATGTGATTAACTAACATGAAGATATACAAGGAGTGGTCTGTGTGTGTATAAACTGAACAAAATGTGATAAGAAATCTTGTATAGAAAACAATGAGATTATCAGCAAAACAAATTTTCATTTCCTCTGATAAAGGGTCACCAACATCATATCATTGCAATTTACATTGTAATTTTAAATAAACTGAGGAATGGTTGATTGTTCATTTACTGTTGTGAATATCCATGTTATTAAAAAGAACATTTTACCTTCTACTTAGAGACTCTTTGACTTATGTCTGGCTTTCATTGGAATTAATTCCTCCTGGCTCCAGATGCCTCTACACACACATTCATAAACTCATTGTTACTTATTGAAAGCCTTATCCAGTGGACTTCCAAACACTTCCAAAGTGTTTCTCCTTACTGAAACTGTGATACTACAACATAGTGAGGACGACTTGCACAATTTATGTCATTTAGCTTTGTCTTCTTTGCTACAAACTCTGCCCTGACATCTTCCTTTTTTTTTTTTTTTTTTTTGGTAAATCACAGTGACCAAATGAGCCATAGGAAATGTTCAACAGGAATTTGGGTGGTGGCCAATTTGAGAGCCATTCAACAAACACATTGGGGTAATTGCCCAGCTCAGCGTACACATTTTGTACATATTTTAGAATGTTGATATTTTGCACTTGCTGAAAGTCTTCTTTGGGAATAAAAGGCAGGATAATCTTAAGTCTGAGGGTATTTTTACTTGAGAAGAGTTAGGAATTCTTCACTATAGATTATGTGTCAGGAAGTCATCTCTTAGATTTGAGTTTAGTAAAGCAAACTTCAACCCTTTATGGGAGACTGGTACAGGCTAAATGATGGGCTCCAGTGAAGTAGGTGTAGCCCAGTGAGTGACTTGGTTTATGGGCAATAACTGTGTAACAGTAAGTCAAGCTCTGACTGAAAATAACTGTGTAGGTAAAGTGGATGGAAAGACAAGCTGCTGCTCTGGCACTGTTGGGCCAGGAAGCAATAAAATCTTAATTCTGTGCCCCAGCTTCCACCACACTAAACAGAGTACTGTGACCTGTCACAAGGACTTCTCACTGTTGAGAAGCCCATGCTCAGACTGGTTATAAAGTTATTTGTCCTCGTAGCCAGCAAAATTGCTTTAGAAGGGCACCTGCAGCCACCCAGGTTTCCTGCTGCCAGTCACAGGATGTCAGGATGAGACCACACTGGGCATAAAATGGGATGAGCTACAGAGAGGCTCTGCAAGGGGCCCACAGTGGTACCTTCTCTTTTCTCCTGGTGTTCCTCAAGGCTTGCCAGAGCCAAGAGCTCTCATTATGTAAATCACAGATTCACAGAACAGCTTGGGTTGGAAGGGACCCCAAAGATAATCTGGTTCCAATCCCCCTGTTGTGGGCAGGGTCACTTGCACCAGACCAGGTTTCTCAGAGCCCCATTCAAGCTGGCCTTGAACACTTCCAGGGATGGGGCAGCCACAACTCCTCTGGGCAATCTGTGCCAGGGCCTCACCACCCTCACAAGGAAAATTTTTTCCTAATATCCAATCTAAACCTAGTCTGTGTCAGTTTGGAGCCATTCCCCCCTGTCCTGTCACTCCACACCCTTGTCTCTCCATCTTCCTGGTAGGCTCCCTTCAGGTACTGGCAGGCCACAATTAGATCACCCAAAAGCCTTCTCTTTTCCAGGTTGAAGAAACCCAATTCCCTCGGATTTCCTCACAGGAGAGGAGCTCCATCCCTCTGATCATCTTGGTGACCTCCTCTGGGCTACAGTAAACCACAGCAGAAGTTCAAGCTCAAGCACAGCCTTGAGTTTAGAATGTAGATATACACTAAATGACTTCTTTTTGCATCTCTTGTGTGTGTGAAACACCCAGATTGTGCTAAAGTCAAGTGAATTGCACGAGCACAATTGAGAGAAAACTTTAAATCAGACCCTCCTCAGCAACACTCATTGCACATGAAGTTAATGAGTGTGAGTAAAAGACAACTCCAATACAGACTTATGGAGGAGATTCTGCCATGGGGGTTTTTTGGTGGAATTAAAACTGCTTTCTTCTTTGTAGCAAAAAGTAGTAACAAGACGATTGTAAGGTGGATTTGGTTACTCTGGGGATATGAACAGCAGACAAAATTATTAAGGAGATAAATAAAATCTAAAAGTTTTTCTCTAAAAGTTAGCCAATTGAACTGCAATTCCAAGACACTGATACAAGTCAGAGGAGGAACAAAGAGCAAGAAAAGAGCAACAAAGTATTTTGAACCATTTTGGATGATGGGTGGGTGGAATTGAGCTAGGAAAAACACCTGTAACTACGTTCAGTCATTAGTCACTTAGGAACCATGACTGCTGCATTCCAAAGGGATTGCAAAAGCAGCTGCTGGTGCTTTGCTGTGGTGAAGGTGAGACTGGCAGGTGCCAGTTTGGGATGTAGGCCAGTCTGAGAGAGGTTCTGGTGGCTCCGTGAGCACCACTGTGGGCGTGCCTTGCAGAGGTAAAGGAGGTGGTTGCAGCCAAGACAGAAAAAGTGTTCTGAGACTTAATTACGTGTGTGAGCAGCAAGGAAGAAGAAAGGAAACAGTCAAATGCCAGTGGGAGCAATGTGTAACATCTGAGGCAATCACTGTAAGTACTGAACGCCTGAACTTAAGAACTGGTCGATGCGGTTTGTCACTAGGGCTGTGTGTGAAGACCGGGTAACATCAGAGGCTTGTGGCTCTTATGGTTTCCAAGGAATATGAATTAAGGAAAAGAGAAAAAGACCAACTGAAGTAGGTCTGGACAGCAATCAAACCCATTTGAGGTGATTCCCGGAACAAGCTGTGACAGCCTGAACATCCTGGAAACTTCCAAGGGAAGGAAGAACCGCTGAATTATAATGTAAGTGGAGATGTGCTGTGCCAGGTGTGCTGCTGCCTGGTGGGAAAAGCTTTGGGATAGGGCTAGCGTGACTGTCATATTAGTAAGTACTCTTTGTCATAGGAAAGCAAAGTTTCTCAAAAAGGTATGAAGAAGCCTGTCTTGTAAAATCAACCTTAGAAACAGCTGCTGGAGCTTAACTTTTGCTATTTCAGTTGGTTGTTCTTTCTCTGTAACTTAAAACTCAGACTAATTTATTTTGAAGTCTTTACTAAGTGCTAAAACATGATCAGTGGAGCTGCAGAATCTTAAGCACATAATCCTTTTCAAAACTACATCATTTTATTACTTGTACTCTTTTACAAAGTGATGGTACAAAACCAAAAAGAAATATATTCTTAAACCCAAAAAGAAATATAGTCATGGTTGTTAAAATAGACAAGCTTAAAATTTGTGCTGACAAAAAGTACTCAAGGTTATTAGTCTGTGAGTTCTTTTTGAAATAAAACTTTTGGGAAATACTAATATATGGAGCTAACTTAACAGGTAAACAGATACTTGTTTCTAGTGGGAGCTTATAATTTTATTTGTCAGAGGGTATTGGAGATAATATTAGACCAAAAAAAACCCTCTGAAACCAACCCACGGCTATTGGACAAACCCAGAAGTGATAATAACCAACTTGGAAGTCAAGTCATCAGGAAATGCTCCTTTTTCCTTCAGACAGTTTTTACGTCCCACCACGCTCCCCATTTCCTCATCCTTAAAGATAACTTATTCATGGCACACCTATTATCTTTGTAGGAAGTTCTCCTTGTCTTGGGATGCAAGAGCATGCATTTCCTCTGAGTAAATAATTTTGGTATCTCCTCCCATAATTACACCCACGTTGAGTAGGAACTCTGGCATTAGACAGACATATATTATAGGAACCAGTTAATTCGTTTGACAACTTTACAGGTATTAATAACAACTGCTAAGTACCTCTCCCTTCTCTCAAATTTCAGCTGACAGCACGAAAAGATTGCTGGGTTTTTTCTTTTTATGATTGATGTGACTTGGACATCCTTGAAGAACAAAGTAGAAGTTGTATGCAATTCTCATAAGCTGAGGGAATGGCAGGTGAGTTCTGCAAGTCATTTGCTTCCCTTCAGCAGATATTTACTCAGGGCTGTTTCCTCAGGATTCATGCCCTGTAGGTATCTGCTCAGATTTCTTATCTGAAGTTAATTCTATATTGTAATTTGTTATTGCATTTCATTTTCAAAGTTTTAATGTTGTTATTATTAAGACTTATTTAAGAATCATTTTTGAGGTAAACAGAGGATATTGGGACAGGGAGGAGAAAAGAAATTTTCATTACATCAAAAGGCACCATTTTTAAAATACTTTGTCAGAGATGTGTTGTGCTTGGTATTAACAAAATTTGTGTAATCCATTCTAATGAAGCTGTGAGCATGGAACCTATAGATGGGAATTCAAAGATACATTAAAACCCTACCGAAGGAAAATAGTAATTGAGAGCATCTCTGCTTTTTCAAGCTTAAAATGAAGATGATTATTGAGCTGGGCAATTGCAAAGCAGGATTCTTTCTCATTTAATGTGGGAAAAAACATTTACAAATCAGCTTTGGAGGGAGAGCAGCAGCTAACTGCAGCTTGCTGTTGTCCTATATATTTATGCTAAAAATTCTCCTTTTCAGCCCATCAGTACTTTCTCACATTACCTCTTTGTGGTCTTAAACTACCAGGAAAAAAAATCTTCCTTGAATTTAATTATAACACTTTTTTGCAAAATTAGTTTTACCTCTTCTTCAAGGATCAGATGTAAATTGTAGTTTAATATGCAGCTGTATTGTCTCAGATCTGACTTAATATTTCACTGATAAGCTCTGTGGTATAGACCTAGAAGCTTGTTTGAAGATCCTTACAATAACATTGCATAGGCATTAATCCATCCTTTCCATCCTATTCTTTTTGTTGTTATTATTGTTTTCTTTTGATTTCCCTTAAAAATGGTGGTGGTGATGTGTCCCCATCCTGTCCCCACTCCCCCCACCCCCAACCTCATTGCATTTATGATACTGACCTTAATAAAAATTACTTAGAAGGGCCTTCACCAAGGTACTTGCCCTGGGCATTTGTCAAAACTTGAAACACAATGCTCCAGGTGTATTTTGTAGAGTCTCCCAGGGCAGATATAAACACAGAAGGTGCTTCTCAGCATTCCCAAAGACAGCATAACTGCTCAGGTTTGAGCATGGCAAGAAAACAGGGAAGGGAAAACAATCTTGCAAGGGATATCATATTCATATTTGCTTGCCAACAAGGCAGTTTAGCATTTGAGGTGTCAGGAACCACTTTATGGGGTTTAAACCACAGACCATAATAACAGCATATGTGCAGGAGGACACAATATCAGAGAACCCCAAGCACTCTGCAAGAATTCTTCTATGGCATGAAGTTACTGCCTACTAGAACAGGAACTCCAGTGGTCCAGTTGTCACTTTGAACAGAGCTAGATTCAGTCAGAGGGATTGATTTGTCAAAAGTTTCAGCATGTCCTCAAATACCTCTTGTTCATCCTATAAGACAGATGATCTCTCATTATGCATTTTTCCTTGCATCTAAGCCAAATGGCATCAGGATCTAAGCAGGAAAAGATGTTCTAACTGCCATTCCTGTGACCCTAAAAATATGTATGTTGAAAACATAAAGGGGCTACAGGACACTTTCTTTGGTGCTGATTATGAAATGACACCAATTTGCCTCTGTAAATTTCTTTTTAAGTCCAGTGGTAAAAGAGCATCCAACCCTGTATAGGAAGTACTAAGTGCTCTGTATGAGGGCTCTTTAGCAAAACCCAAGGAAAGATTTCCATTATTGACCAATAGACTTAATTTAATGGGGCATCTGGTTTTCAGTTGTACTTCCTCCCACAAAAGGTAATTGCTCTTAGTAACCTCATCATGCCACTAAACAGCAAATGACCTCATGCCAGTTGCTTCTTCATGACTTCTCTTGTGTTTTATAGACCTGACCCCAACACACATCAGCTGGCAGCCGTCAGTGAACGCAGCCAACCACCACACTGACAGATATGCCAACACCGAGCTGACCGTGAGGCGAGGACAAGCCTTCAATATCACCCTGTACTTCAACAGACCGAGGCAGAACGGGGAGAGCCTCGGATTTGTCACTGAAATAGGTAACACTCCCATAGCTAATCCATGTTCTCAGAGAACTTTGCTCCTCGTAGTTCTCTCCTTGTTTTGTTTAGACATACAATTTTTCTGCCTGTATTTTTAGTGCTCCCCACACCCCAATGTGCTCAATTTCAAGTGTGAGGTTAATGTTGAAACCACGCTCTGGAGTGGAAACCAGTGACTCCTTCTTTCTGGCAGGGCCATCCCCCTCGGAGTCTCATCGCACAAGGGCAGCATTCAACCTCTCTGAGGCAGGGGGCAGTGGCTGGAGTGCTGCCCAAGGACCCAGTGATTCTGGAGCTGTGACCTTCACAATTTCCAGCCCAGCCAATGCCGTCATTGGGCGATACAACCTCACCCTCCGCGTCACCTCAGGGAACAAGATCTTCTCCAGATACCTGGGCCAGTTTGTGTTACTCTTCAACCCCTGGTGCCCAGGTAGGTGCCAATGCCTTTGCTCTTGAACACAGCTGACCTCGTTGCTTTCCTGCCTGCACAGAGCTGCTCCCTCAGGCTGTCTCTCTTTGGGTTGCCAGAGGCTGCATTCTCAGCTCTGTGCTCAGAGGTCTGGTTTCACTGCATTAAAAAGCTGCTGCCACCACCCCACCCCCCTTGTACCCTAACACAATGTGCTATAGGGGTTATATCACAGGCTCTTTAGAACTGAGCAGATCACTTTTTCTGTTGACAAGGGCTTCTCTGGGCAAACTCTTCCAGTGCATCATTGCCCTCTGGTAAAGAATTTCTTCCTAACAGCTAATCTGAATCTCTTCCTTTTTAGGTTATAACAGCTCCCCCTTGCCCTATCACTCTCAGCCCACATAAGGCATTGCTCTCCCTCCTTTTTATAAGCCCTTTAGGCCTTGGAAGGCCACAATGAGCTCTTCCTGGAGCCTTCCCTTCCCCAGGATGAATACCCCCAGCTCTCCCAGCCTGGCTCCAGAGCAGAGGGCTCCAGACCTCAGAGCAGTTCTGTGGCCTCCTCTGGAGGCTCTAACAGCTCCACATCTTCCTCGTGCTGAGAAGCTCAGAACTGGATGCAGTGTTCCAGGTGGTGTCTCACAAAGGCAGAGTCAGGGGGAGAATCCCCTCCCTCAACCTGCTGTCCACCCCTCTGTTGGTGCAGCCCAGGATGTGGTTGGCATTCTGGGTGACAAGCACGCACTGCTGGCTCCTGTCCAATTCCCATGTTCTTCTTTTGGGTTGAAAATGGACACCTCTTGTTGCTCCAACTTTTCTTTTCTGCATTTCTCCTGCAACATGCTGAGGCTGCAAATTTCTAACCTCATATTTTGCAACCATGCAATAGTCTAGAAACCTGGATTAGCCTGAAAACATGACACCCTGGTGTTAAGAGAGCTCTTAGCCATCCCAATGAGTAAACAGCTTATAAGAGAAAAGGAGCCACAATCATCCACTATTTTCTTCCATGACCATATGTTAGTCAAGAGCCACTAAGAAATGCGTCAATAGCCAAGATGAAAAAAGCTGCTAATTAGCTCAGCAAGTCCTGGAAGACAGAAATAATTATACAAATATGTTCAGGAAACTCAGAACATCTCCACACAGTCCTGAGGGAAAAAACCTCCCCAGAAACCTCTGAAAAATAATTTGTGTGTAACTTGTAATTGATGGAAACCACAGTGCAGGGACAGCAATATGTGACAGCTCCTGAACTGGAACACCAGTGTGGCAGTGATGCTCAAGAGACCAGACTCTTCCCAGATGAAAACAGAAAAATTAAGCTGTGCCCATTACAATTTTAAACTGATGATTTTGCAGAAGAGGCCTCCAGATTTCCCACACGATGCATTGGCTACTGACAGATAAAAGGGAGTATCCTTAATGCTGAATGAAGGATGCTGCTGAATAAGTTCTGCAGAGTGCAATAGCTCCCTGATCCTGAAAAACAGGAACAGATTCAGTTTGAGGGTATTTTACCACTATTGTAAGTGTCATAGCAGAAGGGAAATGGGAAATTTATTTTCTTGGCCAAGGATGAATGGCAAATCTGGTCTGTAGATATGGTTCCAGGTGGGAGATTAGTCCTTAAGCTGAGGAATACAGAAATTAATTCATTAACTGTAATATCAATAAAGAACTACTTATAAGAAAACAGTCAGGACTACAGATGAAAGAAAACATACTGGATTGGAGAAAAGCTACTAGAGAGTGGAACCATAAGTGTCATCTGAAAAAACACTCAGGTCAAATAGTTCATCACTGACTTGGGCACACTGACATTAAACAGCATTGTCCATGCCCAGATGGGCTGGGGCAACACACAGAAATAACTGTCTGACCTTAGAGAGTGGAGAAGGTGAGAAGAAATAAGATATAATAATAGGAAATAAAAGACCACACCTCTAGGGAGAAATAACAATGATTTCAGTGACAGACTTATCACCTGGAAATCATGAACAATGTGAAAGCCCTTCTTAATCAAAGAACAAGAACCAAAGAGAAATGGCCCTGAAAAAGGAAAATGCAATCCTAAGATGTATAAGAGAAAACAGTCAGATTTAAGTGTTAATGCCATTGGATGAGATGACAAGAATTAAACCATGTTCAGTGAAGGGTTACTAGGATAAATTAATACATGAAAAATCATCTGGATCAAAAAAAAGGAAAAAAATTCTAGCTCAGTAAGCTATAAAGGTTTATTGGGAGCACATAAACTTTAGGAAAAAAAAAAAGATGTTCTTCAAGTGATTATACAAGGACATTTAGATTGCTCAGAATAATTAACTCAAGGGCTAGAAGGATCTTAGAAAGTCATCTAGTCCCACACCAGGGCTCTAAGGCAGGTTCAGTTCAGCACTTAGGTCATTCCTGAGAGGTCTTAAATTCCTTCTCAATGACCAGCCATTAGGGAAGCTCCAGCACCTCCCCGGCAATTCCCTCCAATAAAACACAAGCCTTTCTATTAGATCTTTATCCTATTAACTAACCAAATATTTCTTGCTTTGACTTCAGTATATAATTTCTCCTACGTATGATAGACACCAAGAATAGATTTTATTTCCCCCTGCCCCATCCTCTTCACAAGAATTTCTGGAATTTATTACAATGCTTGCCCCATTCCTTGCCCCCAGTTACTAAATAATTCTGAGTTAATTCATACTTCAGATTTTCAGGAATGCTGAGCATTCTTATTGCTCCTCCCACTTTTTTCCAACTGGTCCACACCTTGAAGTGCAGCACCTGAAACTGCACACAGGTCTCCATGTTCATGTCTCCATCCTACCCCAAAACTTCAGAAATCAACAGTGATGATATAATTTTTGAAAAGTGTGGACAACAACCACAAAAATAGATTTATATCACATGATACAATTTTTAAAATAAACTGCAATTTTTTTATTTGCAGGAAGGGAAGGATGGGAAGTTCCTATAGGAAGGTAAAGAAGTTGATTCAATAAAATAGAAAAGCTGACCTTTTTGTATGTATTCCCTGCAATCCTGAACCTTTCAGAAAATATCTTTAAACATTACGGAATTAAAAGCAGAGCTAAGCAGATATTGCTACCTAAAGAGCAACCAAAACAACCTAAACCTCTGTGGGAACCAGTGCTTTCATAGCAGCTAAATACTGTGCCATAAACTTGGAAAAACAGTGAGGAACAATGAACTCCAAGTGAATGGCTGAGCAGGTTATCCTAATAACATTCCTGATAGGACTTTGGATCAGGCAAGCAAAGGTCTTCATTTAGGAATCTTAAGACAAATACATCTGGAAAAAAGAGAAAAATGTCATCTGTGTTGTTCTTTTCAAATCTTTTTCAATCTGTTCCACTTCTAACTACCCTGAGAAGACAGAAAAATGTGGTGAGCTAGCCTGGACTTTTGTCTATCTTCCTCACAAAAACACAATGTGCAGACAGGGGACATTTAGATAATACACAAGGCTACACTAAAAGTAGGGGGGAAAAGTTAAGTAATATAATATGGATCCTTCTTTCACCCCCCTCACCTTCCCTGGTCATATATAATAACAGACATCACCACTGAACTGCACCTGTTCATGGAGCTGTAACATTTCTATTTTGTAAATAGAAGTTTTCTCCTTGCTAAATCAGGACAAAAGTGTTTCTGAAAGGTTGCTGGTATTGTCAGCTTTAAGCCTGCCCAACTTGGTTTTCAGGTGATGATGTCTACATGTCCAATGAAAACGAGAGACAGGAATATGTTCTAAATGAAAATGGAATAATCTTTGTGGGCAATGCAAGGTACATTGAAGCAAGAGGGTGGTATTACGGACAGGTAAGTCACAAGGAATTTGTTTGGACTCTCATTCTGTCTCCAACAGCATTTATCTTATCATTATTTGCTGTTTATGTAATAACTGCACAAACCTGGGTAGCCTTACTTGTGGTTTGCTCACAGTGTGCCCCACGGTCCCTATCACCTTTGGGCTGGGATATCTCAGAAAGGAGGAACTGGACTAAAATCTCCTTTAATTCTGCTTGTGAAACCATCCATTTTCTTTAAAATGTATCTCATCTGATCACAGTTTCAAGACCTCCTAAACATCTGTCTCACCATGCTCGATCTGAGCCTGTACTACCGTCAGGACCCGGCCATGGATGTGTCCCGAAGAGGAGATCCCAAATATGTGGGCAGAGTAATCAGTTCCATGGTAAGAAATGGACAACTTAACCCCAATCCCACAGGAGTGAGCAGAAAGCACCACTGAGACTCAGCCACAAGCAATAGAATGAGCTAAATACAGTGCATTGCAGACAATTCATTTCGTGCATTCTGTGCACTGGCCTCTCTTTAGATCAATGGAAATGATAACGATAATGGAGTTCTCCTGGGGAAGTGGCAAGGAAGTTTCCACTCGCATGAGAACCCATCCAGGTGGGATGGCAGCGTGGTGATCCTCAAGAAATGGCGCCAGGACAACTACAGACCTGTTCAGTACGGCCAGTGCTGGGTTTTTGCAGGTGTGATGTGCACAGGTAAGCTGTCAGGATAGAGGGCTGGGTGAAATGGAGGCATCTGGGCCTCTGGTTTTATCAAAACTACAAAGCAATAATTTCTACAAAAAGAATAGTGTTGTGAAGACCACTAATGCTGAAGAATCACAAAATATTTGCCACTTTGTTTCTCAGATATTTGTAATCATTGAACTAAAGCTGTGTGGGTTCTGTTGCATTTCTTGCTCGTTTGTTTTTTTATAAAATGTATTTCAGTTTTGAGGTGCTTGGGGATTCCAACTCGTTTGGTTTCAAATTTTAACTCTGCCCATGACGTGGATAGAAACCTGAGTATCGATAAGTACTATGACAGCTCTGGAAGGAGTCTTAATATCAGCAAGGATTCCACATGGTAAATATAATTTTTTACATCTCATTAACAACAATAGAGAGGATCTAGGAGACCTAAAAACATGAACAGTAGTAGTACAAAAGCAATTGAGTGGGCAAAATGTAATACAACCATCTAAATTAATACTGCAGACATCCATTTGGAAAACAAACAAACAACATACTTCATTATTTTCTCCCTCCCTGCCCTGAGTTCTGTACCTCAAAAGCAGGCAGTAAATCTGTCCTTTGAAAGAGGTACTGTAACTTGACACTTTGTGTCTCAGTTTAGAGTTTAGAAATTTTTTTTTAAAAGTTCACTACTCCTCTCCAGCTGGAAGCTTGCATGACTACTCTATGTTATTGTTCTTTGTAGACATTGTTCTTTGTCTCCAGGGATTATCATGTCTGGAACGAAAGCTGGTTCATTCGCCCAGACCTGGGAAGGGCATACAATGGGTGGCAAGTTTTAGATGCAACTCCACAAGAGCAAAGCAGAGGTAACAGCCTAAGCTCTCAGCCTGACTGAAGAGTCCTTCTCCAAACTGAGCACAACTAATAAAGTTTAACCTATTTTTTTTTATTTTTACATTTTAGGAATTTTTCAGTGTGGCCCTGCATCTGTCTTAGCCATCAAAGAAGGTGAAGTAGGCCTGGATTACGACACCTTGTTTGTGTACTCGGAGGTGAACGCCGACTGCAACAGATGGATTGTGTACAATGATGGGACCAAGAAAAGAGTTTATTGTGATACTGAAATCATTGGCAGGTCTATCAGCACCAAAGCTGTGGGCAGCAATGGCCGTGTGGATGTCACTGCTAACTACAAATATCCAGAAGGTAGAGGAATTAGCACAAGTGATCTCCTTTTATTGCCTACGGAATCCTTGGAAGCTGCAATGGATAACCTGCTTGGTTTAAACTTCTCTCCTCTGCCTTGAGAAAATATTTCTGCCAGTGTGCTCAGATTACTTTCTTAATACAATGGGTGTTATATTTCTGGGTTTGTGCATTCAGTAGCTTCCTTATTAAGGGAAAATACAAAATATACTTTAGTCCCTTCCACAGAAATGTAACATTTAATGCATACACAAAACAGGGCTATAAAATACATTTTACTACCCAAGGCAAACAAACCCTCAGGGTTTCATTCCTCAGTGTTTTAGTGCAACCATATTTAATAACAGGGGCTGGCTGCCATCAGATCAGCAGAGTATCACTTAGCACATTACTGCATGTTCTGACCAGAGAAAAAGAAATCTCACTTCTAAACAAATACAAATGCATCATATTTCATTTTAGTGATTTATTCACCTTGTCATGGTATATCCCCTGTGAAAAACCTGAATGGAGGCTTAATGAAGATACAGGGAGCTTTTGGGTATTGCATATTTCTGAGTCATGCTGGTACCCTGTATTGGTCTGAAAACCTTTACACAGAGGAAGTGCATTTGCAACAAAAGTAGAATTTTACTTGGTTCTCTGCTTCCACCAGGTTCTGCTGAGGAAAGACGAGTCTATAGAAAGGCCTTGGGTAAGATACTGGGAATAAGTGTCACAGAAGGACACACAGACTCTCCTGGGGGAAGATCTTCAGAGACAATGAGAAACCCTGGCATCGCTGGGAAATTCAAGCTGGCTGAACCTCCAGTTTTTGGCAAAGACATTAACCTGGTGCTGGTCCTCAGCAACCTCTCCTCTGACCGCAAGAGCGTGAGGGTGGACATGAGTGCCTCCACCATCCTGTACACAAGGAGAGCAGTGGCAGAGATCCTGAAGGCAGCCACTTCTGTGGAGCTTGGTCCTAAACAAGGTAACTCTTAATGTCCCTAAGGAGCCAATACAGCTCTGCTCCTAGCCACAGCAAGGCAACTGGAAGGAAGAATCATCAGTATCATACCTATATCAGCTTTGTAGTGCAGCTACTCATTGTTTATGAGGACATTTTACATTATTTCTTTTTGCTCTGAAAATTTTCACTAGTTCAAGCATTAAGTGGATGTCTCATGAAATGTTACATAGGAGGCTACACTTATGTTATAGCTCCAGAAGCAGCACTATGTGTGTGTGTCATGGTTTCTATATGTATATATATGTCCATGTGCGTGTGTGCTGATTATTACATAGGAACACATCTTACTCCTAACAAGGAAAAAAAGTCTGATGTGTGCCTTCTGGCACCCAACAGGCAACACACGAAAAGAAATCAACTAGGAAAAAGGTTAAAAGTTACAGTGAAACTCTGTCTCTCTTTTGAAGAGTAAAGACTATTTAATTTATTATAGAGATATTTTTCATCCCCAGGGGCTACAAAGATAAACATTTTTCCCATACACAGCAGAAAAGTTGTAGGACTACAATGAGCAGCTGACCAGGTGACTTGAAAAGGATCTTTGTGAAACTTGACCCAAACTTTCTTCTCGACTGAGGTAAAATAAAGAGGATATAAGGAGGCAATAGATTAAAGTGGTTATACCTCTATTCATACAAAATACAAAGGGTCAGGAATCCAGTGAAATGCAGATAAGCAGACTCCTTCAGTTTCAGGCCAAAATCCTCTATTCAAAACTGTAAGGGTCAAATGAGTTAAAGTAGGCAAGGATCACCAGAATAGGGAAATACACAATGAGTCTCACAAGAAGGAAACAGAAACAAACTCCACTGCCATCTTTTTTCTCTTCAGTAATTAAAAACCCCTCACTATAACTCTTTTCTTTTTAGCTTGCTTTGAAAACGTAATGGTTCCTAAATATATGTCTGAATTCTAGGGAAGCATATCCGGGTAAAGATCCCTTATAGTCATTATGGAAGATATCTGACCACTGACAAAAGGATCCAAGTCACTGCTTTGTGTGAAGTGATGCGCTCACAGGGGCTGAAGCTGCTGGTGGAGAAGACAATCTTTTTAGAGGACACAAACATCATCATTAAGGTGAACAATTTTCTCCCTGATGTTCTGAACAGATGCTAAAAGGTCTTTCTGGAGCTCAGATCTTAAGATGAGAATCTGGGGATAAATGTATTACATTTAGGCTGCCATTTCAGATGTTGTTCCAAAATTCTGCCTGCTTGAATGGAGAATGCAAGGATGTGAAAGGCCAGTTCTGAACCTTGGCCTGAATCTGCCTTGGTTTTCAGAACAGTTCTGTTACCTTCTTTTTTTTCCAGTCACAAGCCATTGCCTTCTGTTCCACAGTCCTTGTTTTCATTCCATGTATTGGCAGTGCTTGTGCTGTCCTTGAAGAACTTTGCCAAAATTCAGATTTAAACCCTTAGTTCTAACCAGTGCTAGAGCCAGTTCATATTGTTTTAGCACTTTAATCCTAATCAATGATGTGCCAAAAAAGAAAAAAAGCCACTCAGCAACCAAAAAATTAGACAGGCTTCATGGGACATATCTTGTGTCACCAGGGCTCTATTTCACTGAAATTATGCACAAAATATTGCAGGCAGCTGGACAGCCCTACTGAGCTCAGCCACATCCAGCCTCAAACATGAGGAAAGCCAATGTTTGTCAGCTAAATGCCACTTGCAGCTCCACTGAATTCTGACTCCAGGAAAGCATAAACCTGGGAGTGATCAGAATCGTGTTTTGTCCTCCAGGTGCCCCGGAGGGTTGTGGTGAACAGAGCTGTGTCCCTGGAGATCTCCTACGCCAACCCCCTGCCGGAGCCCGTGAGCCGCTGCGTGCTCCTGGTCACTCTGATGAACCAACAGGTCAAGATCAAGTAAGTGCAAGCTGCAGCAATCCCTCACTGCTTCCAGCATCACCAACAGCACCTCTAACTTCTCAAACAGAAAGAAGAAAAAAAAAAAACCCATGCTTGATTCGTCTTTTTTTATATTTTCTACTTCTGAAAACAAAAATGCCACCAAATATATGCAGATACGATTCCTTAATAATGTGGTGTTTTTTCCACATAGAGCTTCTTTAACAACTCAAACCTGCTAACATTCTTTTTTCCTGGGAAAGCAAATGCACATGTCAAATTCTTTTGTCTCTCTGCAGCTTATTCTACAGTTTGGTGTTCTGTTTTTATTTTCATCTACAATACCCTAAGATACTACTAAGATAATTAGGCTAAAGCAAACAAGTCAGACACTCCCCTTGGTTCAGCCCAAACAAAACGTTGCTCTGTTCTTCTTTAAAGCAGGAAAAAACTTGCCTTTTCAAAACATAAGAGCAAATTGTTTTTGTTTTTTATTTTCTTTTCCCTCAGACTTTGCTGCTTTATGATCAGCTCAGTGTTGAGTAATAGTTTGCATTTCCTAAAGCTTCTTCTTTTGTAAAACAGCCTGACTTGCTTTGGCTGTGGAACTATTTGGACTTAATAATCCATAAAAAAAAAACATCATTCCATTAAAAGACTAAGCCAATTTTGGCCAAAAGGAGATACAAACAAAAGCACAATGGCCATTAGAAAAATCATTATTGCCAAAATGGATATGAAGCAAGCAGGCATTGGACAGAGCACTGACCTTTGACATCAACGTTTTTCTATTCTGAGTTTGTGCTGACTATCCAAATTTGCATCCAGCCCTAAGATGAAGCTGTGACACTGCACCTCTCTTTTCCATAATTCCACTTGAGAGTAAAGGAAGATGGTACTGTCCTTTCTCATTTCTTAGTCCACACTAAGCCTCAAACCCTAACTAATTCTCAAAACCCAAGGCTGGGTCTCAAGTAACTGCAGTTCTGTTTCTTGGGAATCTCCTAAAAGACAATGCAAGCCTGAACTAAATTATTTTTATTCTTTTTTTGTTTCAGTTTGGCACGACTGGCACCGAGGGAGAGATCAAAAATTTATTTTGAGTTCACACCTCGGAGGGCTGGGCCCTTACAGCTGCAAGTAGACTTCTCTTGTGACAAATTTTCACACGTTAAGGGATTTGTGACAATTGCAGTAGCCCCTGCATAATGTGATGGAATCAACCTTCCATTTCAGCATTAACACAGCAAGACACTCTCCTCTGTATAGGGACAGAAAGGAACTTTGCACAAAAATTGATGACCTCTTACATTGCAATAGAATCAAGTCTGCTTTCATGGTGCTTAACTATTTAGTCTCTAACTGTATTTCTCTTCCCTCCCACCCCCTGACAAAAGAAAAAAATTAAGCCCCTTCTTTGTAGAAATAGTTTCACTATTTTCAAATCTCATTCTGTAAGCTCCCAGTTTTGACTTTTCCCTCAGATAATTACTACAATCTCCTTCTGACCACATTCTAATTGTCAGCAATAAATAAAAATCATTCTCAACTGTATTGTTTTGTAATGATTTATACATTCTGTAGGGGTATTACAAGAAATCACAAGACTGAGGAAAAGGGATTTTTTTCTTCATTTCACAAGCCACTAACCTAGAAGAGTGGAACATTTCCTCCATTGTTCACCTAATATCTGTATTTTTGACACCTGTAGTTCCATGAATGGGAGGAAACAAGCCTAGGAAGGATGGGAAAAGTGCTGCTTGGCAGTATTTGTGTAGCCTGTGGGCACAGGCTTGTCACAGAGTGGAGAACAGATGTGCATATTCAAAACAGTAACTTAATTCTTATGCAGCCTGACAGAGTCCCAGGCACCACAAAGCACGGGGAGGGTTTTGCAATAGTGTAGCAGCCCAGGAACACAGGGTAAATAACTCCTCCTGCCCACCAGTGTAAGGTCACTGAGGACAAGGAACACATTTGGCTTCAAACCTTCCCTGTGGCTCACTCAGGGGCAGCCCTGACCCCACACTTGTCAGTGCCTGCAGACAGAAGCCTCTTTTGTGGGTTCCCAATCCCAGCATCTCCAGGTACCAGGTCTCCCCTTAAACCCACCTTTAAGGAGCTGCAAGGATTCCCTGTTCCTGCAGCCCCTCCAGGGCTGCTGGGACAGGTAATGACTGACCAGGTGCAGGAGCTGCCAGGTCACCCTCAGAGCAGGATATGGGGCAATTGTGGTGTGCAAACAACTCTGCCAAGCCTGAAGAGTTATATTTGCTGTGTGACTTACAAAAAGTTTAAAGCAGAATTAATAAGCCAAAAGAGAGCTGTCAGGAGTTATGGACATGGGCATTTTTTGTCTGATAGTTGAGCATATTTCAGAATCTGGGGGATCCAGATGTAATCACAAATTTTTACAGAAAAAAAAAACCATTAAAATCCCCTTTAGATTCCCTTTTTTAAAAATGTATTTTAACCGCAGGCAATTAATTTGCCTTTTTGGTTCCCAGCATTCTTGATACGAAAGTGGAAACAAAACAGAAAACAGAACTGAAAAAAAGACACACGGCAGAATGTAGAGGCGAGGAAAATAAGAGATCATCTCTTCTCCTGCCACCCCTTACTCCTCATTACAGTTCATTGGAAGTCCAGAGCAGTCTGCAACCTACTCCTGGGACAAATTGTCAGGGCATGTTTTCAGGTAAGCTGTTACACAGGATGAGGGAGGAGAGGGCAGGAGGGAGCTGCAGGAGCACAGTGCCTGTAATTATAGTGGGCAGGGCTCACACCAGAAGAGCAGCTCTGCAGCTTCCTCCAGGGCCCAACCAACCTTGCCATGCCAAACAGCTACAGAGAAACTATGTGCATGTATGATGGACACCACACTACAAAGAAAAATTATTAGAAGCAGAGGCAGCCATTAAACACTTCTCTTTACTTAACACAAGTCCCCAATCACAGCTGGTGATCCCCCCAATGGCCCCTCACTGGGAAGTGTTGCTCCTTACAGAAGAAATGCAGATTATAGGTAATCATGTCAGGAACAGGTAATGAGAAGGAAGCATTATTACAATAATGTTGTGGCAAAGACAGAACAAATTATATGCAGTTATGTGGAAGATCTTCAGATAGACGTCTTTGAAAAAAAGAAAAAGTGGGGGAAAAAAGCTACCGGCAGTAACACTAATTACTATAAATCTACTTGGATTACTCCTTGTCCCACACAGCTGTGCTGTACCATAGGTATATTAGTCTACACTTGCCCTCTGTACATATAGTCCCCAAAAACATAAACTGACACAAACCAAACCATCTAAAATTAAGTTGCTTTTGTCTACTTAAGGTAATATTTCTTTCATTAGACTCAATTTTGGACGCTTTTCTTTGTAAAATGACAGAATATTGATTACCATCTTTCCTCATTCACCAGTTTTACATAAGGATAATTGGATTCAATATTGTGCAACTAAAGCAGTCATCAGTGGATGCTCACGTAGGATATCACTACAAAAACAGTAGCTACCAACCACAGGTCACACCCAGCTTGTATAAACTCCAGCCTATGTAGCCAAGTCCAGTCCTGAGCCTTTCATTACTGCTGCTGGTGGAAGAGGATTTAGAATGTTCTTGCACACTTTTGTAACCGTAACCTGAGCTACGCACAAGTGAGGAAAAGAAGAAAGAATCCTTATGGCAGGTAAGTTCATCCAGCCTGATGGCTCCAGACATCCCTCTTCCAATCCAGATGAGCAATATTTGCTGAGGAAACAAGATAAATTACATCTAGCTGCTCTCTCAGGAATTTTGCTTTTTTAGGTTAAGTGTATTTATTGGTTTTTCTACTAGAACTGATTTTCTTTTTTCTTTTATTATCATGGGTCTTGAACCATTTTTTTCCAGTAACACAGAAAAGTAGAGGAAGAAAATATTTTTCTATCATATCAATTAACTGCTCTATTCAGTGCTTTTGCAGCCACCTAATTAACTATTGGCTAGTGATTGGGGCATCAAACTGCTGCATGGAAATCCCAGGCTCTAAGATCAAATGGAGTCTGGTCCCAGCCAGGTCACTTGGTGGCCTCTGGGCTCCCAAGAGGGGCTCTGCCAGCCAAGTGCTGCTTGTCTGTCTGGGATTGCACTCATGGAGTGAGCACATGGACTGTGCTCGCTCTCATGCTGACTGTGAAGATCTCGAGTTAAACACATGCACCATGGAATGCTCACACACAGACTCTACAGCTTAGCCTAAACATGTTTTCCTCTTAGAGCTTCAGCTTTCAGTCAAAGGCAAAGAGAATCCTGTGTGCACCGTGGTCAGCATCTTCAGCAGTGACCACCAGGCTTTTCCTTCTGAGCATGCTCCCAATGTCTGTCCATTACAGGATGGACACCCAAACAAATTTTTGGCCAATTGTACACTGACAGAATTGGAGAAAATAAGTTTTCCTCACAGGCACTGAAAGAAGAAAAAGAAATTATAAGATTGAAATTGAAACTGGGAAGATCAAAACAAGGATAAATTTGAGATTCACATGGGCAAAAGACTGGCATCAAGCTTTACTGTGCTCTTGCCACATATATGGGACTTTTCTTTCTGATCTCCTGCACATATTCTCTGGAAATGCCTCTGTAGCCATGAATTTCACAAGGCAAATCAAAGTATTGATGTAGCAAATTGTTAGAGCAAACCAATGCTAGACACTGCCTTCTTTATCTTTCCTGCTTCTGCTCACTTCCCCTCTTCCTCTGATGGACATCTTGTCCTTGCCTGTGAAATTCCACTCCAACAGTCTTTAGCAGCACTGTTCAGGTCCTTTAACATCAGAGCCTCACTAACATCATGGGCTGCCATTAAATCCTCTATGCATGACATTTTTATTTACAAATGTGCAAAATGCTCTCAGTTTCCTGCATCCCTGCACAGCTCAACACGTGGTGCTCCCTGCCCCGCAGAGCCTGGGCATTCAGGATACACACGGATAAAGTGCAGCAAGGCAAACTGACTCCTTTTCAAACCCTGACTCCAAGTGCCCTTCAGAAACACCTTCTAAGTCACCCTTAAATTAGAGGACTTGATATTAGGAATGATGCTTTCCACAGGTCCCGTTCAATTAAACATGTTTAAGGCAGGAAAATGAAGTGATGATGCAAGCAGCATGCTTTCCAGGCATTTCACACCATGTGACTCAAACATCACACTCCTGCCAATGGAATTTTTGCCTCCAGGTGACACATCTGAAGCAAGACCCTTAACTCAAAACACTCACACATGCTTAGGCACACAGGCTACAGGAAAGTCACTTGCTCCAGGCCTTTACTGCCTGGAGTATGCCTCAGAAATGCACATTTCTTCCAAAAAGCAGAAAAATGAGTACAATTACGCCTTTATCAAGCCTTCACAGGATATAATTCCATGCTGCAAACGCAGTAGAAAACTGAAATCTCACCCTATTATTACAGTAGAATCCTAGAGATTCTCTCAGACATGAGCCCCTTTCTTGGTTCAGTGAAATGATGGAAATGTTGCTTATAGCACCATTATTCTGCACAGGGTTAACGAGCTCTAATCAGAGCAGGAGGTTTTCTTCACCTGAAACTCCTCTGGAATATCATATTGGAAACAGCACTTTCCAAACACCTGTTTTCATAGGGAAATCTGCATTTTTCTGCTTTGTTCTTTTTTGTTGTTGTGGGAATTTTTTAATTTATCAAGGAAAGAGAAAGCTTGAAGCTTAAAGCTTGAAGCTTCAGAGAAAGCTCTGAGCTTCAGTGCCCCATTTTCAACATTGGGCAACCTATCATGATACAACAGAGCAATCCATAGCACTGCCTCGAGATATGCCACTCCTCTGCTTGTAATCTTTTTCCAACAGAGTGTGAAATAACACCCAGCTTCAAGCCACAAGACTATAAATTAATTTAGATACAAGATACGTGAGAAGATAACAAGCAAGTTCCACACTGAAGATACCAACCTCCTAGCCATCCTCTGTCAGGCAGTGTTTCCAGAATCAGCCTTGTATTTCCTGATGAGAGTTTTAATACTTCTTTCTGTAAATCTGTAAAACATTATGGGAACTAGATATCACCACAGAAAAAGAGCAGGAACATGAGGAATAGAACAATCTCTTCAGACTTTAACAAAGTCTTATCTAAACACAAAAGATTTTGATTTTTTGTTTAAATCAAAGATGAATTCTCTGAATTTTGGATTTTGGAATGTTTTTTCTCTTTCTGAAAGAACCTTACAGAAAAGGGTTCATCTTTCAGCTATTTGTCTAACTCCATGGCCTTTTTTCAATTTTTAATAACAATGGATTTTTCTTTGTTCCTCTAGCACATAATGCCAGCTATATATAAATATAATAAAATTAGTACATTAGACACAATGAAAAGGTGTGCAAGTCTGAAGGAAAATGTTTTTAATTAACGTCTTGTGTCTTTCTAGCCCTAAAAATAGGAAAAATCAACTGGCAATCCAAACTAAATAAAGCTGCACACCACACCTCTGATTACAGCAGCACAGAACTCATCTTGAGGAGAGGGCAGCCCTTCAACATCTCTCTGAACCTCAAAACAACAGCGCAGCCTTGGGACAACCTCACCTTTATTGCAAGCACAGGTAATCTCCCCATGGCAGTCATCTCATATCCAGGTTATTCCAGCTCCAAAATACTTGTGCTTTATAGGTCTGCATGGCCCATTCTTGAAACATTAATTTTGTCCTGTTTCACTCAGGATTCCTTGTCCTTTTAGGCTCAGGAGTTCCCATTTTAAAGTTTGATCTACACTTTAAGGCAAGAGACAGTTAATAATTCAAAGGAAGGCAGGAGCCATCCTCATTTCAAAACCAAGGCTCTATCTCTGCTCCTGAGGACGTCCCTGCAACGCTGCTTGTTATCCTCACAACATAATTCACCCCTACCTCTCACAAACCACCATCCCCAGCTCATCCATTCCCTCTGGCAGGACCATCTCCAGCAGAATCCCAGCAGACCAAGGCCATATTTACCCTTTCTGAGGAGGGTGCCAGTGGCTGGAGTGCAACCCAAGAGCCCAGTGAGCCTCGCTGCCTGAACTTCACCATCCTCAGCCCAGCCGATGCCGTCATCGGACGATACAAACTCCAGCTCCAGGTCCTTGCTGGGAACAAGGTCTCTTCCAAAGTCCTGGGCCAGTTTGTGCTACTCTTCAATCCCTGGTGTCCAGGTATGCTCTGATGTATCACCTCCTTCAAATAACTCATTGCCTCAGCCAGGAAACCTGGGTGTCACAGTAAAGTCTGTACCTGACAGTCACAGCTACAGAAAGTTGGGTTTTTGCTTAACATCAAAGATCAAGTTTTTGTCCCTTGTTCAGTGTTGCAAGGCATAAAAGACCCAGACTCTTGCTTGTAGGATAAGAAATCAAAGGCAGTAAATATTCCAAATATTCATTCTAGAACTTTTTTCCTCTGATTTTTCCTCTGATTCTTGCATTCAGCTGTAAAACAAGTAACATGTACCAGTAAGATACAGACTGTGCTTACTGAAGGGACAGGAACACAGTCAGTTCCCCTGAAAGGAGTTTCATGCTTATTTTACTCACTCTCCAAATGGTTACAGAGGTGTAGCAGGGAGTCCTAAAATGCATGGGCAGTCTCACCTGATCCCTGGAACTGCCCTCTATTTGAGATTTTCAGTTAGAGCAAAACAATTTCCTTCCAGCCATCATGTCTCATTCTGCTTGTAGATGATGATGTCTACATGGCTAATGAAAAGGAGCGGCAGGAGTACGTCCTGAATGACAGTGGAATCATATTTCAGGGAGTGGAGAAAGATATTCAAGAAGAAGCTTGGAACTATGGACAGGTAAACAGCACTACTTCTTCTAGAACTTTCAAAATAAGAGTAGCGAGTACATAGGGTCTTGAGGAGAAAAAGATCATTCTCTCATAGTATAAGAGTTCAATATTCCTCACTTCAGATTTTCTTGCAAATATGTATCTCATTTATCATTACATTACAGAGAGCAGCATCAGGATCATTTCCCCTGTGTGGCATGTGCTCATATACAAATAAAAGAAACAAAGCATAATTTTAGTTTTCTTTTGCCTGTTACACAAACTGGTAAAACTGTACTTGTTTTTTTTTTGACCCTTGTAGAGAGCAAAGAAAGCCACTGGGTATTGCAAAGCCAGTGCATGTAAATATTTATGCAATCTGTTCAGTGATGGGGCAGAAGACCCTAAAAGGATACCCCAAATGTACTCAACTGAAACAACTTGTGTTGGAATTTTTGAAAAGCAGTTTGGCCCTCCAAGTGTAACTGCTGCAAACACAGTCAGAACTACAGCCCACCTCCAGCCACGCAGCCATCCTGCAACTGCCCAGGCCAGCCAGAGCCATCCCTGGCCACTTCATGCTGCAGACAGCATTCCTATTGATCCTCCTGACCCCATGGCTACTTTTACTCTGATAAATGAAACAAGGCCAGAGTTCCTTTCTGTCTCAGAGGTCAAGGGCCATCCTCGCCTGGCCACATACATCCAGCCAAGCACTGGGGCATTCTCTGGGCCCAAGCAGTGTCTTGGTGACCCTAATCCACAACAACTATTTTTATGGGGTTCTTTCAGTTCAGATCACCTGATATGAGGTGGAGGCAGCCCATGAGAGTAAAGCTTACATAATAGACAGGTGCCTGAAGGGGCATGGCAGGATGTGGCAGGGTGTGACTCCTGCTGAGCCCAACCCGCAGTGGTCTTGTCTGTGCCACCAGGCCACGTAATGTTCTTGTGAATGCCAGTGGCCACAGCCCCACACTGTGCTCACAGACATCTTTAAAATACTATGGAGAGTTGGCAGCTTAATGGTTATGTTTCCTTCTTGGCACGATTTTCTTTAACAGTACAGAAAACTCCTCTATTCCCAACATCTTCCTCCCATGCTTGGAGAAGGAAACTAGGTGGGGAGTTTATCCTTAGGTTTTCTTATGAAATCAGCCTTAATATATTGCTTGTTTTGATTCCAGTTTGAAGAGGACATCCTTGATATCTCTCTGGCTGTTCTGGACCGGAGCCTGAACCACCGTGAGGACCCGGCTGTGGATGTCTCCAAGCGGAGCAGCCCTGTCTATGTCAGCAGGGTTGTCAGTGCCACGGTAAAGTGATCCAGCACTTACAGCTGGGAATGCACCTACCAGCAAAACCCCAACCCACACTCACGCTCCAGCGTGAATTCCTCAATGTTTTATAGGTGTAGCCAAGCAAAAAATAGCTACAAAACAGGTAAAATTGAGATTTATTCTTCTTCTCAAAAGTTTGCTCACAACTGAAGGAATGATTCCAAGAACTTTTGAGGAGCATCGGACCTCACATGCATTTTCCTGACAGATTTTCAGTCCATTAGATCTTTTCACTAATTTGGAAAGCCTTTGTCTATTCTGAAATCACTTGCTAAGTTTTTCAAACACCAAGAGAAGCACAAAAATATTTTGGAAAACCAGTGCCGGTTCAGCTGCATTTAATGTCTGAATTTAGCATTCTTTACTTAAGGGATACTTGTTCAGTGAGGTTTTTACCACTTCCTGCAACAAATAATTACAACTCCTCAGCACACACCCATCCTCACAAACACATAAATGCACAACTAGGCAGCTGAAAAGTTTTCTATTTTATAAATAATATATGCCTCACCACATTTCTTAGCAGATTCCTCCTTTATAACTGATATTTTTCAGCCTTTTGGACAGCACTCACTTTAGGCATTCTCAGCTTTAACATTAAGTAAATAACTCTACTCAGATGTACAAAATTACTGTAACTACAAATAATTAAGGAAAAAATATTGAAAATAACTTACTGCGTCCTGTACCACTACACTTGATACTTAAACAGGGCTCTATAATAGATGTGTACAAATATACGCAGCCACATCTAACAAGTCTGGGCAAGCTGTAAGTACTATCTGCACGTTTGCAACAAATGCACATTCAGAGAAAAGAGGGATTTCTCAAGGCTTCCATAAATCACTTGAGAATGTGAAGCAGCATGAATGCACAGTCTAGCAGAGTAATGACATACAAGGAGGTGAGATCAATGCATGAAACAGAAAACATAAACAGGTGTCACTCAGTACATTTGAGACCACTTGTATTGAAAATAAGGCAGTTTTGAATCACCAGATTCTACAATCTGGTCTGGGTTTGGTCCAGTTGTGGCCTTTGAGCAGACAAAATTTTATCTAAAATTCAAATATCCTGTCCCACCACCCAGTCAACGAGAACAGTGCTACCCACACAGGGTCACTTCTAACTATTTCCCTCTCTCTTTTCCTGTAAATACTTTCATTCCCTCATGAGAAGGACTCTTTCAGGTTAACAGCAACGATGAGAAGGGAGTGGTGGAAGGGAAGTGGAGTGGGAAGTTCCGCTCAGGAACGAACCCCCTGCGCTGGAGCGGGAGCGTGACCATCCTGCGGCGGTGGTACCGGGCCAGGTACCGACCCGTCCGCTACGGCCAGTGCTGGGTCTTTGCAGGAGTCACGTGCACAGGTACCCTGGCAGGGATGGAAATGGCACCACAGAGGCAGCTCACTATGAGCTCTGCAGGCTGAACTTTGTGACAATTCTGTTGGAGTGTTTCAGCTTCAACAGGGAGAGTGAGGAACCTCTGCTCTCCATGTGTGGCGGGTTAATCCTTCAGTTTACAGGTTGTAATAACTCACGCCAGCTTTGTGAGTAAACACAAAACTCTGTGAGTAAACAAAAACCAAAGGGGTTTTCCAGGCTGGGCTGGTGAAAAGAGCAAGGTCTCCTGTTTCAAAGCTAGGATTCAAAGAAAATCAGTACTCTTTTAAGTCCATCTTCTCACAGTGCAGTTCTCTACTGCACTGTTCTCTACTTCTCACAGCAGTTTTCTACTGCTGTATCTTACCTGCTGGTGACAAGTCACAATTCTGAGGACCTGTAAAGGGAGCTGCAAGTCAGGACAATCATTTCATTCTAGCAGTGTCCAGTCAGAGCTGCTCTGAGACACAAGAACCTCTCTAGGGAAAATACAAGGAAAATTGAGAGGTGTATCTCTGTAAGTGGAAAAAGAAACAAGGAACAAACAGAGGGAAAATGGGAGAGAGAAGAAGATGAAGAATCAAAGATTAAAATAAATGGGTGAACCAAACTCTTATTAAAAAGGACATGACAGCTAAGAATGTCATGTCAGTTGAAGTGTCTTTTAAGCAATTTTGCACAACGACTGTGACTTGCATCATAGCTGGAGGGAAATTTCTGAGGGTTGTTTCACCACTGAAAACATACACTAAACTGTGTGACCAAGAAAAAACTTTCTATATGTCTGCAAAATAGGTTTACAGAGCTTTTATGGTATTCTATATTGCAGTACTGAGATGCTTGGGAATACCTACTCGTGTTATTACAAACTTCAACTCTGCCCATGACAAGAATCTAAATCTGAGTATTGATAAATACATTGATGTGTCTGGAAACAACCTGCACTTGAGTGAAGACAGTGTGTGGTAAATATACATATTTCTTTAATATTTCTTCCACTATATTCCCCCCTAATTAAAATATCTGGAATTATGCTCCTGGAAAACCACCCTGACCTCATGCTCCCAGTAATATAAAACTCCACATCAGACCTTTGGCTTTTTGTTCAGGAATGTCCAATATTGAATTATTGATGCTGAAATGAAGCATTTTCCTTTTAATATTTCTTTTTCGTAACATCCCAACATTTCTCAGAGGTATAACATAAAAAGCTGGCCAAAAAGGGGAAGGAGGTACTCACGTAAGGAGTACAGCAGTTGCTCTCTCCACAGAGTTTTCATTCACTCAGGATTATTTCTTGCATTGTACAAATCTGATATTCTGCATTCTACCTCCCTTGCAGGAATTTCCATGTCTGGAATGAAAGCTGGTTCATTAGAAGAGACCTTGGCTCTTTTTATGATGGATGGCAGGTTCTGGATGCAACGCCCCAGGAAAAAAGCAAAGGTAACACAGTTTTAAATATAAAAACCTGTAGATAGTGTTACTCCTAAAGGTTACCAGGAGTAAAAATTTGAAATTTGAAATTACCAAAAATTTCAGGACAATTCTCTTCTATATATTCCTGGTAGATGTAGCATTAATTTGGGTGCACAAGAAAAGCAATACCCACATCAATCTCCAGTAAGGAGCTTTTCTGTCAGCCTCTGGGTTGCTGACTGTGGCAGCAGCTCTCTGGCCACAGACAGCAGGCACAGACTTTCCCAGGCATTTTCCCAGGGAAGGCTGTGAGAAAAATCCGAGAAAAGAATGAGAAACAATTCTTATCTCCACTTGTTGCACCTGCTGTTGTGCCCATGTGGAATGTGTCATGGAGATTTGTTTACCAAAGGGTGATTTCTTAATTGGACACTGGATGGTGTTTGGCCTGATTGACCAATTAGGTCAAAGCTGTATCAGACTGGCTGGGAGGGTTACTGAGTTTCTCAATAAGTATAGTATAATATAGTATGAGATAATAAAGCAATGGATCAGCCTTCTGCAATCATGGAGTCAATGCTAATTATTCCCCGGCTGGGGGCCTGCGGCAACAGCTGACCAGGATAACAATTCTGTCTTTTTAAATTTCAGTTCTCTGCCTCCACAAAAACCAGCACATCTTAAGTTCACTTATCTCATCCTTGCTTGTCTTAGCTCCTCATATCACACAATTCCAAGGTTTATCACACAAGGTTTAACAAATTCAGTTTCCTGGCTCTTCCCAATGCACACCCAGCACTGCTGATTCCCAGCTCCTAGGTCTGACTATACTTCTGACTCCTCTCCTTTCACCTGACAGCCTTGCATGCAGCCTTGCAGCCTCTGGTGGGTGAGAACACTTCTCATGGCACACATCACCAGAAGCTTTAGCTCTCCCTACCAGCCTCCTCTGCAGCCCCACCTTTTGATACAAAGTGCATGTGGAAACCCTGGGCATGCTGTTACCACATTACACAGACATGAAAACAGTGTACTTGACCCAAATGTGTCTTTGGAGTGGCTGCCTCTCCCTCTTGCTGTCAGCATGAGGATTTATGTTGTTTTATTTCTCCCAAATGTGTCTTTGGAGTGGCTGCCTCTCCCTCTTGCTGTCAGCATGAGGATTTATGTTGTTCAACTTCTCCCTCTCTAATACAGGCATCTATCAGTGTGGTCCTGCCTCCACCAGAGCCATTAAGGAAGGGGATGTGAACCTGGATTACGACAGCCCATTTGTGTTTGCAGCAGTGAATGCTGACTGTGTTACTTGGATTCGCTACAGCAAGAAAAGAAAAGAGAGAATTTATTCTGATACCAGGAAGATTGGAAAATTTATCAGCACCAAAGCAGTGGGCACCAACTCCCGTGTGGATGTCACTGCTAATTACAAATATCCAGAAGGTAAATTCTTTATTACAATAGTTTTGCCACTGATGATCAGATATGAAAAGAATTAAGGTCTTTGTTGGACTGAGTACTGACTTAATTTCTTTACTTCTAGAGCCAAGCACTTGTGAATTTTCAAAGTCTTAGGGCTCCTTATCTGCAGATATTGATTCAATTCAATTCTCCAGCCATTCTGGAGAGCTGTTTTGGGAGAATTTCTACAAAAGGGTTTTTTCACCCTTCTCAGTTTCAGAGGAGATGGCAACTGCCCCACCTTATGGGGAGAGCTGAACTCTCCCAGAATTACCTTTCTACTGCCCACAGCTTCTAAGAGGTGCCCATGAACAGCCACCTGGAGGTGATGGGCAGGTTTTACTTTCCAGCCTTCATGGCCATGTACATGCATTTGCTTTTGTGCCAAAATTCACATTGGGGTTAGACCTCACTTTCTCCTCTTGAGTATCTTGCCCTTCTCAGCTTCCCTAAATGTCTGAGACCAGCCATGGCTCCACTGCACTATAGCCAGTACCTACACAAGATCTCTGAGCATGGTATCTTTCAATGCAGGATCCTTGAAAGAAAGGCAGGTGTACAAGAAAGCACTGAAGCTGCTTGGTGTGAGAAGACCTGGGAAAAGAAGCAAAATTCCAAGACCCAGAAGACGATTTTCAAGGGCACAGCCTGAACAAACCCCCAGCATCTCGGGGAAGCTGCTCCTTGATGCATCTCCTGTGGTTGGCCAGGACATCCTTCTTACCTTGACACTCAGAAACTTGATCTCAGATTTTAAGACCATAAAGGTTAAACTGAAGGCTTCAGCCATCCTCTACACCAGAAAACCCAAGGCAGAGATTTTGCAGTTGCATAGATCTGTTAAACTTGGATCTGAAGAAGGTAATTTTGATTTTATTACAGCTTTTATTACTGGACAAGACACAGTTTTGAGTTGTGGTCAGATCACATGCAAATAAAGAATGGCTCAAGAAGTGTATGACCTGCAAACAGTCGGAGGTCAAGGCTATTCAGGGGAAAAGAAACACACATATTTTCCCTGTCTTAAGCATTTGCTTTCAGGCACTGACAAAAAGGAGACTGAGCAGGGTGACCTTTTGTCTGACCAGCACAGCCACTGTTGGTGCTACATTATGACCTTTTTTGCTAACAGAGAACAACTAAGGATTGGATAGATTGGAGGTTAGTGAGCTGCTGGCTCCCCCTGAGCAAAGCAAAAAGACAGATTAAAGGGGGAAAGACAAGCCTACAACTTTCACAGCAGCATGACAGCAACCACCAACTGCAGGAAGAGCTGTGCCACCTGCAGAGAGTGGTCTCTGCTCTGCTTTTAGAGGGACAGTGCTGAAAAATGAGAGGTAGCACAGATGAACAGAACTACCCTCTCAAGCTAAGATATAACACGTTAGAACTCATTCCACAGTTCCAGCAGTAGAACTCTTTTTCTCACTGTACTGAGTTCCATTGCCTTCCTCACTGGCACAGAAACTCTGATTGTGCAAGGCAGAGGCTGAACAGCTGCATCTGCAAGGGCATTTAAACCAACCCACCTTCTGACCTCTGCCCCCTTTGCAAATCCCAGCTTCAGACAAATGAAAAAAACACCAGCAGCAGGTATTGCCACATTCATCCATCCTCAGATCTGTCCAGGTACCAAACTGTACCTGATCATTTAGTGCTTTATGTAAATGTAAGCACAAGTCACCCATGAGCATCATTCCTGTCTGTTGGTGTCAACACTCACAAATGTGCAGCCCCAGGGTGATAAGAGTATTACTCCTTAAAACACAGGTATCTTACAGATAGCTGATACTCAGAAAAAAAAGAAGAGAGGGAAATTTTGTTTCTGTTTCCATTACAGTGAAAGAGATTTCTTTCAAGATCTCCTACTCCCAGTACAAAAACTCTCTGATGGATGACAGGAAGATCCTAGTGACTGCTGTGTGCCAGATCAAACGGGGAGCCTCACTTCTTGTTGAGAAGGATATTGTACTCCAGGATCCTTTTCTCACCATCAAGGTAAAAGCTAGTCCCCTCTGTGACCCTTGAGAGATGTGCTGAGAAGCAGCAACTGGAATTCCTACTCCATCTATTTCTCATGGGAAGGAGTATGGGAAGTGAAATCATGTCTGAGGGTGATTGGATCTTGTTGCTGTAGTAATAGGCTATATGATACAAATGAAATGAAATACACTAAAAAAAGGAAAATCTTTCCATGGCATAGCTGTGCTGGGATATTCTTGCCAGTGCTTGTTAATGTGGCACTGATAAAGTTCTCAGTGTTACAACAGTTACAAGGTAAGTTTACCTAAGGATGGACAGGCAGATACAGACAGACAAAGAAATCTCATCCATATTTAGACCTCCCCTTTTGTTAGAAAAGTCTGATCAATATCTTCCAGTTTATTTAGGAAGTCTGGTTTTTACCAAAGACACCTTCATTGACCAGCTGATAAAGCCTGGGGCTGAGTCTCTCTATTACCAATATTCAAAGAAAGTTCTTTAACTCTATCATGATAAGTGTCACTTTTCACCTTCTGCAACACTTCCCAAGTGATTAATTAGAACTGGAGGCTTTCTCTTTTTTCCACTTTTAACTAACTTTTGACAAATGTTGTACAATGAATAAAAAGCAGTTCTTAGCCTACAGGAAAGATCCTGCACTAAGTTTGCCCAGGGACAGTCCTGGCTTTGCATGGCCCATCACATCCACATAAATGAGCTGAACTGGTTTTGGACCGCAGATTTAAACACTGCATAACTCATGGGATCAAATGCTATCTGCTCATCTTACTGTAAATAACATAGAGGGAATATGGCAATGTGCAGAGTCCTTCAGGGCCTCCAGACTAGATTAGTTGTCCCAATCCACTCTGCCAGTAGCATACAAGAAAAGCAAGGTCACACAAAGGAGTAAAGTGTGGTTTTTTGCAGGTCTGGCAATTTCTGAATACCAAGTTCTAGTGAGACTTTGTAAAAAGTCTCTGTGCTGTGCCACGCAAATAACAGAGCCAGTTTATGTAGGGCAGGCACCTGGATTAAATTACCTCAATTCAGTGATTAAGTTTTAAGAAGCATTTATGTTTCTGTTGCTTGAAACTTCCCCATAAACATGGAGACAGTAATAGAGAAATGCAATTGAGTTGATGGATCTCTCAGTGATGTTACCTAATATGACATTATTTACAAATATATACCAGATATACCAATTCCACATTATCTCAGCCAAAATAAGGTAATGAATATGTTTATTTGCTAATTTGCATTGTTTTCCCTGAGATACCACAATTCACCTCTGTCTCACACCTCCCACATTCTCCAATCCCAAACCTTTCATTTAGCCCAGTTAAAGCTAATTTAAAGTGCCTCCAGTAGTTAGCCATATATGCCAATGCTTGTATTCTCATTCTGTTCTCACTCTGATGAGTATCATGAATATCATGTTATACATGAAACCATGCACTGACCTAGTTATAAAAGGGACTACATGGTAGATTCTACAGCAGTTTGCTGATTCTTAGCCACATTGGATGGCTGATTCAAGGCTGAACTCTGTTGCCCAAAATTATGTACATGAACTAATTCCTGGCTCCTTCCTGCCCAGGTGACCCTAAGAGGGTAAGTGGTTTGCAAAGGGAATGAAAGAAGAAAAGCATTATGAGGACATGAGACTGCTGCTGTGGCTGAGCAGAACGTTTTCTCTCTGTAGGTCCTTGGTCCAGCTGTGGTACACAAGCCTGTCAATGTGGAGGTCACATTTACCAACCCTCTGTCTGAGGAGGTGACAGACTGTGTCCTGAGAGCTGAAGGCAGTGGCCTGCTCAAAGAGCAACTCCGAATCCGGTACGAAAATGCTTCTGGCTGGGAACTTGTTCACTTTGGTGGGAAATCTGGAGTACCAGTGGGTATTTTAAAATGATTCTGTCAACCTCATGACTTTCATCTGCACCAGCCTTGGACAAAATGCCACGTCAGTACTCTCCATACAGCAGATGGAGTTTTTTGCACCGCTTTTGCCAAGATTTGAATTACGGAATGCTCAGAGTGGAGAGATGGCATACAGTCTTAAATTTGGGTACTCAGAAGAATACATAGCAAGAAATTTTCAGCTGCTTTAACTTAAAAATGCATTCTCTCTTTTAGTGTGGAAAGAATGGCCCCCATGGAGACTTCAACAGTGGAATTTGAAATCATTCCCTACAGGAGTGGCACCAGGCAGCTTCAGGTGGACTTGGTTTGCACCCACTTTTCAGACATTAAGGGATTTGTGATGCTTCAGGTGGCTCCTGCTCAGTGATATAACCTGTACAACAGTTCAGTTCTGCCTGTTTATGAGGCTGGTGCAGTGTTCATGCATTCTTATGACGGGAAGCACAGAAATGCAGATTACTCAGCCAAAATAAAATGATGTAATATGAACGGAAACGAATAAAAAGGTACCAGAGACTATAATGTAAAGACAGTGTCACCTTTCTCATTCTCTAGCCTGTTTTATGGGCCTTCACACATACAATTACTTGTGGGAATCATTATATAATTAAACTTGAAGGAGAGGATCAAGTGTGATGGTTTCCAGCATTAGAGCCTGTAGCAATAATGGCAGCTGGATTTCCAAGGAACCTAATTTAAAATCACTGGTTTTATAAGCTTCATGGAATGCAATTTAATTATCACAGAATAATAAAATGGTTTGAGTTGGAAGGAGTCTTAGAGCTCACCTTGTTTCAGCTGCCTGCCATGGGCAGGGACACCTTCTACTATCCCAGGTTGCTCAGAGCCCCATCCGACCTGGCCTTGGACACTTCCAGGGATGGGGCAGCCACAGCTTCTCTGGGCAACCTGTGCCAGGGTCTCACCACCCTCTCAGGGAATAATTTCTCCCTAATATCCAATCTAAACCTACCCTCCTCCAGCTTAAGGCCAGTCCCTCCTGTCCAATCTCCCTACACCCTTGTGAAAAGTCCCTCTCCAGCCTCTTTGTAAGCTCCTTTTAAGCACTGAAAGGAACTATAAGGTGTCCCTGAAACCTTCACTTCTCCAGGCTTAGAGCCACTAAGTATGTTTTATTCAGTACTAACCAAAGTACTATCCAAGTAGCTGACATAATTAAATTCTAGAATTAAATTTATCATTTAATCTTATTGCTAGAAGGGAAATACAGCAATAAGATATGGCAGTGATACAACAGAACTCTCTTCTTATGACTGGAAAAATGAGAAGCTACAAAAAGTAGAAAATTAGAAAAAGAAGGACATCAGAAAGACGTACAAAACCTCACAATTAACAGCCACTCTTCCTCATACCACAAAGCTGCTTAAAGCAGATCATCATTCATGAGGGAGGCATTGTGCCACCCATATCTAAATCCCTAATGTGTCCATTCACTCCTTGCAAAGTTAACAAGCCAATATAGCAAAGATCTGAATGTTCCTCAGAGACAATTTGACTTTTTCCTCCTGACAGTCAGTACTGTCCAGCAATGCAGGACCAGCTTCCCCCAGAATGTCCCATGCACACAAACTGACCCTGTGACACAGATTAAACTGAGGACTCATTTAAATATTTCTTTGATTTAAAGCCAACGAAATCTTCAAAACATGTAAAGTCCTATTTTATTACATCAATTACAATATTTTGCCACCCACACATATACTTAAAGTGGATGTGGAAGCTTGGTAAAACTAGTCAGCCCAGAGAGACTGGAATGAAGGTTGAAAAGGACACACACACACATACACACAGGAATTCAGATTTCTCCAGGCAAAGGAGAGGGGAATAGGTAGCTTTGCACCTATCAATTAAGTCTTGCAGGATCTTGGAGAGTCAGGGTATACAATCCTCCACTAGCCTCAGAAAAGGCCTTGAGGTAGTGATGGTATTTCAGAAAATCTCATTAAATCTTGCAAGAATGCAGACTGACATTACATTTAACACACAGTACAGCCAAAACATTCAAATTCCTTCAGTATTCCTTCTTAAACACAATCCAGGCAATTATTGCAGACAGTGTTTGTCACACGAGCTTGGAATGACTTCATCCTAATTAGCTACCTGTAAAGGAAGGCTGCAGTTCAAAGGGAAACCAGCGCTGCAGAGCCTGTGCCAAGTTCCCAGCTTTGCAACACTCGCTGGGTTTTCACAGCGTCAGCATTTTCATCTGCCCTCAGCAACCACACCCAGCTCAGTTTGAGTGTGAAAATGCAGATCTGGCCAGTGCCATGCAGGAGAAACACATTCTTCCTGCATGAGACGTGAGACAACTGTTCAATTATGCTAATGATTATTACAGAGAAAAACATGTAAGTGCCCGAGGAAGGATTTAAATTGCTTTTGTCAAACCTACAATCTTTACACAGCCCTTGGTCAGAAGTCAGTGGGAGTCAGTGGAGTAAAATATGGCTAATTGTCAGTATTTTCCTTTATAAATATGCAGTTTAAATAAGAGCATGCCCGAGAGGCTGACCCAGCCAGCCCTCATTCCAGTCTGACCACTCAAAAAAAATCCAGTGAGCACTCACTGATATGACACGTTCATAACCATGAACTGGTCTCGAAACACACTGAAATCAGCCTCCAGGGTAGTGAATGTTTCTCCCCATCATTCTGTTCTTCGTAGTTTCTAGATTCAGATTTAAAAAAACAAAAACCAACCAGAAATAGCCAAAGTTGCTGGTTTCAAATTATATTATTCTGCCACCAAAGCCTCACTGCTTTACCTCTTGGTCTGTCACTCTCCTGTACTGAATGTGGAGAGCACTGCTCACTGTAAAAGACAAAACCAAACGCACAGTGTAAGCATTTCTTGTTGCTCTAAAGCCACAAGAAATTCCCCTCAAAATAAAAATTCCTATCTAATTCACAGGTATGCCACATCAAAGCTGGAAATGTAGACACAATAAAAGGGTGTATATGATTTTTGATCACTACATTCAGAGAGACACACAGTTATTAAAGATGCTCACGAAACAATTTAAGCTTCTATTTTAAAAGGTAATAACGTTTTTATGGACTTATGTTTGGACTTGTAAAACAAGTATCCCTACACACCATAAGATAATAAAGTAATATCCAGGCAAGATGGACACTTTCAAGGATCTATGGATTACTTTTCCTCGAGATTTCTAGGAGCATGTCAGGGATGCAGTGGATAGAGAAGTGACAAAACCAACTGAGTTTAACAAAGGCAAGTGCTGGATTCTGCACCTGGGACAGGGCAGTGCTGGATGAAGGGACAGCCTGGGGACAGGGGGCCCATTCTCACCAGATGGAATGCCAGTACAAACACTTGAGTACTACGTGCAGAACTCTCTTTTGTGTGTTAACCTTCTCCATGGGCTTTTTTAGCCCATTTTAGTGTCGTGAAAGACACAAAGGGACGATAAGTAGGTCTCTTTTCAGAGCTGAAGTGCAGGAAATCCTACTTGCAGTTGCCAATTTGACCAAGAGATGGTACTGTGCGTACACACAGCCATTACAAGGCAGTGATGATGGGATAAATACCTCCTTGTATCTAAACCACTTTGATTTAGAGGTTCAAAACTCATACATATACTGCAAAGGCGCATTTAAGAGCATTGATCATGCAAAGAAAGTCACAAGTTTGAGCACAGTCGGTTTACAATTTGCATAGACTGAAAGAGCACAAATCAGCCATCACATACTGAGTTTAGCTCGTTATGCAAGAAAAAAGTTCAAGACATATACAAAAATCACATGTAATTGACATTAAGCAATGTATGCTGACAATAAATATAGAATTTTCTGGAAGATTTTCCCAATATTCTCTTAGTGTTCCCAATTTCTGCAAATCTGGTGACCTCCAGGCTTTGTAATAAAGTCAGAGCAGCCAAAGCTCACGTAAGGCAGGAGTGTGCCCGTGCCACAGAGAAGGGAAGGACAGCCTGGGCTGCCTCAGGGAATGAGCTGCCAGCAGGTCAAGGGAGGTGATTCCTGCCTTTGTGCAGCACTGGTGAGCCCACACCTGGAGTGCTGTGCCCAGAGCTGGGCTCCTCACTACAGGAGGTGAGCAGCAGCTCTTGGTGACCCTGCTTGAGCAGGAGCTTTGACAAGATGAACCTCTGAGATCCCTTCCAACCTCAACCACTCTGCAATTGTTCTGTGAAAGTGAATCTATACAATTAAGGCTATACTGCAAAAACCTAAAACTCAAGAGAGTTTGTTTTTAGCTTAAATGATGCATATAAGCAAACAATTGTAAAGTTTAATAAAGAAATACTAAGAAAACCACCAAACTCAGTGGACTGTATTATGTAATCGACTTCTCAAATTAATTTTGAGTTTGTTGGAGATCATAGGTTTCTGCAAAACTATTGATGACTCACTCCAGAGTGAAAGCTGTTCATTTCTGATATCTTATTTCTTGTCTTTTGACCAATTATTATCAATCCAGTGACATTCCTTTTATATTACAGCAACTTTAGGAATGTATTTAGTCCAAAGATCCCGCACAATATTTTTAAACAATCTGCATTAAGCTACACAAATTTAGTTGTTTCTTTTAACACATTTTCTCATTTTTAAGTGGTTTCACTTTTCTAAATTAGGCACAAGAGCAATGGATGCATTGACTTTATTTTTTAACTCCTCGAAGGGTTTAGGATCTAAGTAGCTTGAGGTCAATGTTGGAGAGCAGCTCTCCAACACTTACACTGGAAGTGCACTCTGTGCATTGTTTAGAGCCATACTAAGATTTGCATTTCCTACTCTGGGCTCCTCAGTGCACAGCTCCTTGAAGGAATTGTCACTTGCTGTCTCTAAATGCTTCACATCCCGCTGTGGAACTTCACCTCATCTGTAGTCTGTCTTCAGTGTGGTCTGAGAGATAAAAGAGTCCTCAACATCTGCACACCAGATAAGCTGGGAAGGTGGCAACACCACGACCCACCCTGTGCAAAGAAATCAAGCAAACAACTTTGCAAGAGGACAGTTTTTAAGACAGCTGGAAGAAGGAGCCACTGCCCACCAGAGCGAGCAGAAGCTGAATATTTTCATGGTACCCATAACCAGCCATGGGACAAGGTAAGCAAAAATAATTTTTGTTAGTTCCAAGCATTTGCCAGCTGTGTGTCAGGAAGAGACAACTGTTCTTCCTCCAAGACAGTGCTCATGAGGCTTGTGGAAGAGCTGAGCTTGCAGGGCAGGAGCCAAGTGCTCTAAAGGCTTAGGGAGCTCAGTTTGCATGGCAGACTGCACAAAAAGGCACAGCAATCAAAAGCTGGTATTGATGCCTGAGGAGGCTGAGAAGCAGCAAGAAGCAGCTAAGGCAGACAGGTGAGTGTTTGGAAGCAAAGGTAAGTGAATCCTCAGCACAGGGAATGAGGGGGTGGGAGGAATTAAGGAAACTACATAACTGAAAGAGAAAGATGACCAAGTGTTTGAGCCCCTGGAGCAGGGAAACAGTCCAGGTTCCAGGCAACCTTGAAGAAAGTGACAGTAAGATCCATGAAAAGTCATATGATGGAGAGGGAGCCAGACTCCACATCACTCACTGTTCTACAAGACAGACAGAACAGACATCTTCATCACAGAGAAGAAAACAGATGAGGTCAGAGCTGGCTCCTTAAGGCCTGAACTGGTGCAAGGCTTTGAACTAGGACAGCCATGATGGGATTTGAAAGCTGGACCAGAATCTTTCACTAAAAACATCACATGGAAAAAATTTATATGGGGAAAAGAGAAACAAAGCACACAATCCAGTAAGAGTTCCCAACAAACAGAGAAGGGACAACCACAATGGGAGAAGGTACCAAGGCAGAGGACAAGACAGGACATCAGGAGAGAGCAGACCAGTGAAATCTACAAAGAGAGCAGTTATGGCTTTAGCACAGGAGCAATCAATTTAGATAGCAGAGAAATGCTCTATGGATTTTAATTTTTTAGCTGCAACAGAGGGAGGAGCATGGGTCAGCAAGGGGAGGTGGGTGTCACATAAGGGGCAGCAGCTATAACCCACAGGGGCAAGGATCTTAGTGATGAGCTACAAGCCAATGAGGTAAATAAGGTCAGGATGATCCCAAGGCTGAGATAAAACAGGGAATAACTCGGTGCTTGAAATTGTGACAATTTTTTTCTGTCTTCTGGTGCTGGACAGAAGCACATATGATCTGTATAAAGTCTGTATAGGAGACAGGAGGAGAAGGAGGAGGATCTTTTCTGTCTCTTGCATCTCTGGGTATGGCATTGTCAACTGATGTGGTACAAAGTAGGAAAACTGGTGCTTGACCCAGCTGTGCATTTGAACCAGCAGCAAACCAGTGCACTTAATGATGTCAGGTATAAGCAAAGGCAGCTCAACAGTCACTCAACACCAGAACAACCAAGCTCAGAGTGAAGGTCCCTACCATTACTGGATAGAAAGTCTCAAAGGCAGGGGGAAAATGTCTGAGTGGAGAAACACCTCATCAGCTGCTTGTGTGTCCCAGAATGTGGCTCAGGGCCCAACTGCAGGCAGCTCACAGCCCCAAACTCATTCTGTCTCTTCTCACACTACAGGTCTGAGCATCCAAAAATGTGATTTCATGATCCCAGAGAATAACAGAAACCATCACACAGAAGAAATCAGCACTGAAAGGCTCATAGTGAGGCGGGGACAGCCATTCACCATCACTGTGAGGTTCTCAGCTCCAATACACAACTACCTGAAGCAGATGAAGAGGACCTTCCTCATCGTACAGACAGGTAATGCCATTACAAACCTACCAGAGCTCTGCTCCTCCATCCACCTGAAGAACAGAGCTGGGGGCAAAAGCCATCTCCAGAGCTGGGCAGGGGTGCCAAATTTAGATGTGAGGCCAGTGAACTGTTTCTGTAAGGCAAAGTAGAGTCTCCTGCTGCTGCAGAGTCACAACCAGATCCCTTCCAGAAGAGACACTGCACACAATAACCAATAGAGCTTCACTATTCCATGACTGCAAAATACTTATGGGATCTCTTCTGGCTTTTGGGGTTAGGAATGTTCAAACCCAGCTGGCCTGTCACAGGTTTTTCTGTTAGAGTGTTTTCTAGTGAGACCCCTGAGAAGGGCAGCAGCTTTCCACCCCAGCTTGTTTTACCACATTGTGAGCACTGGGCTGTGACTTTTGTTACAAGACACTAAATTCCACAGGAACAGCAGGGCTGCACCATTCTGGCCATTCCTGGTTTCTATAAATCTATGGAAAGCACATCTCACTTTCAAGCATGGAGGCCTGAGTGCATTGCTGACCTTAGCAATGTTCAGTGGGCATTAAGCTGCTAAAGGGTCATGACTCATAGGGAGAGCTATGGCTCCAGAGATAGACAAGGTCCCTGCAGTCAGCACAGGTGAGGAATAAACAATGTTTGGAATAAACACAACCAGATTTCTTTGTCTGCAGGACCACATTCTTCCAAAGCAGATGAAATCCAGGCTGAATTTTCCATCTCCAGCCTGGGAGACCAGAAGCAGTGGAGTGCAGCAGTGGAGGAACAGGACCCGAACTTCTGGACCCTGTGTGTGAACACACCTGCCAGTGCCCCCATTGGCCAGTACACTCTGCTTCTACGTGCCTCCAAATCCCCTCAACTCCTGGGCAACTTCACCCTCCTCTTTAACCCCTGGTGCCGAGGTAGGTGGTCAGAAACAGAAAGGCAGGCTGGGATCAGTCACTTCACAAAAACAACTTTGGAGCTGTGGCACTGCTCCATGGAGGGAGGCTGGGGCTGACTCACCCAGTGCTCCTTCCACTCCTGCCCTGCTCCTCACAGCACCTCAGGAGAGAGGTAGGGGCTCATAAAGCCCAAAGTTCCCTGCCTCAGCACTTCTATCTCTTCCCTGGAACACTCCACTGCAAGAGCCCTGTCCTTCTGCTAAGGGAAAAATGTTTGATTAAGTGTTTCCTATAATAGAGATTTTAGGATGAGTCAAGATTGTAATTGGTCTGGTTAAGGCCAATGTATCTTTCTTAGCATTAGAACTTATCAGCCAGGAGAGCAGAAGAGCCAGCAAGTGCAACAGCCTGGGTCCAGAGGAACTTTTCAGACAAGGAAACAGAGATGACAATGAAATTCTTCTTTCCTGTCTGATTCACAATCTGTGATATTTTTCAGGGCAGAATGCCAGGGACTGCCACAGCACAGTGGAATCTGCTGATGCATGAGAGATGCAAGTGCATCTGAGACCAGGAATGCTTTCTTCTTGATGCTCTTTTCTCTAATCTAGATGATGAGGTGTTCTTGGCTAATGAGGCACAGCGACAGGAGTACATTTTAAACCAAGATGGCATCATCTACCAGGGGACTGAAAATGCAATCCTAGCCCAACCCTGGGACTTCAGTCAGGTAAGCAAGAGGTCCAATATGTCTGTGCTCTCTTCCAACCACCAGCAGAGGAAAGGTGCATATATCTGGTGTGTACAGGATGCGCTGATGAAAGAGTTCTATTCATCTCCATGTTCTCTGCACCCACTACCTCCTGTGCAGGAGAACAGGGACCTGTGTATGAAGTTCTATAACTCAGCACATGTAATTTTAGCTTCCTTCTCAGACTGTCTTTTATAAAGGAACACATTGATCTGTATCTGAGCTTTGTGTGTCTTCCTTTCATCAACAGGTATGAAAGCATTTAACAGAGCTCAATAATACTGTCTCTATATAACAGGTAAAGGGAGGACAAGAAGATCTTTCTGTTTGTCTAAGGCCATCTGACACAGCCAGTGATTAGAATGGAATTCTATTTCACTTAAGTGCCAGCAGACCATAAAACTATCTCTGTGCCAACCTAGAGAGTGCTCCAGAAAAGCATACATTTCCCTCAATCAGGGGACACAGTATCATGCTGATGCATTTCCCACCTTCAGTAAAGTTGGAGGTCTGCCCTCAGCTCCCCCTGCAAATCTCTGCCTGGAGCCCTCCTTCACAGCCCACTTACCTAAAACTATCAGCAGAAAGGGAGAACCAACCTGCACAGTCACAAACCCATGTAGGGACTCAAGAGAACAAAAGTTCATGGAGAATTTCCTGAAATTATGTCTTGTTTCAGTTTGAGGAGGATATGGTTGACATCTGCTTCATACTGCTGGCTCTAGGGGAGCACTTCCAAAGAGAAAAGGATCCTGCCCAGCGGAAAAGCCCCGTCCACGTCTGCCGAGCCGTCGCTGCCATGGTAAGGAGGGCAGAGAGCAGCCCTGACGCAAGCAGGGGGCACCTTCCCAGCTCCAGGTCAGGCCAAACCACTGACCAAAGACAAAACCTGCTCCAAACAACACCTCCTGCCCATCTCCAGCCTGTCCTGATACTCCCTCAGCAGACAACCTACAGGAGGCTCTTAGCAGTGAAAGTGCACTTACTGAATAAATCTCAGAGGAGACTGCTGCCCCTTCTGCTCAGCCATGACCTTCATGCTTTGCACAAAAAAAGTCCTCTTGGTTTCATCTGCTTTGGGAGTAGCTTCCACAAACAGGATCAGGTGGACCTACCAAAGAGAGGCAATTCCTTGATACATGTTTCTCTCCTCCTTCTCTGCAGGTGAACTGCAATGAGTTTAGAAGCCTGACAGAATATGAGCCTGGGCAACACTACAATGGGACACACCCTTCCAAGTGGCTGGGGAGCAGCCCCATCCTCCAGCAGTGGATTGCATCAAAACTCCAGCCCGTCCGCTACGGGAGGTGCTGGGTGTTTGCTGCAGTCCTGTGTTCAGGTACAGTGCTGCTACAACCTTTTATCTTCAGGTGAGAGACAGATCTTTAGTTTCATCAACACTCAGCATCACTGCCTTTGAGATGAGAGTATCAGTCATCCATTCACTGAATGCACATGTGAAATCTTATTTCCTGAGGGAGGAATGCCTCTTGCAAAGTCCAAACAGCAGAGCTGGTGCCATTCCTAACAGGCCTAGCATCAGAAGAGGCTCTACATCTATCAGCAGAGGCACCCTTAGGGCAGGATGCACAACTGATTCACAGCTCTCTCTTCTGCACAGTTCTGAGGTGCCTGGGAATTCCTACCAGAGTGGTCACTGGCTTTACGTGGGCTCACAACACCAAGAGCAGCCTGAGTGTGGATGAGTATTATGATGAAGATGGGACACTGCTCACACAGGACAAGAGTGCTCGTGTCTGGTAAGAACACATGGCAGGGCCCAAGCAAGAACTTGAGACAACACTTGGATGTGGGAAATGAAACACAGGGGAAAGGAAAGAAGTAAAACAGCTGCAAGGAGGTGATAGGAGACAGCTGAGCTGAGATCCTGTCTACAAGACCTGTTCTTGATAAACTGCTGCAACCCAAACTCAAGAGTGCCCTATTTTTAGAGCCCACAAAGGAAGAATGATAGCCCAGTCCAGCTGGAGAAACTCCACTTGTTTCTCCACATACAACTCTGCTCTTCTCAATATGAACTGAACTCTTTCAAGGGAGCATTAACCAGCTGTGGTTTGGCAAAAGCTTTACTGTACCTCAGGGCTCAGTCCCTTGACATAAGCTCATGCTGTTGCCTCTTGCAGGACCTTCCACGTTTGGAATGAGTGCTGGATGGCTCGGACAGACTTGCTACCAGAGTACAGTGGGTGGCAGGCACTGGATGCCACCTGCCAGGAAAAAAGCAAAGGTAAGATATCAGAGATGGGCTTGAGCAAGAGCAGGGGGGAAGTGAAGCAGGGGCAAATAAAGCCATTCAATATTCCTCCTTTCCCATTTTCCAGTGGAAGGATGCAAAAGGACAGGCATTCACTTACCCTGCTGACTAGGCACAAAATTATCATTTATCTGTTTGTTTTGTGCAGCTCATGTAGCTCTATCACTGCTTCCTAATGGCCTCCTAAACTAGATACTTCACCAGTATAGGTCTAAACTAGGGATGGGTTTAGTTGGGAAAGCATCTGTTTCTTAACTGGACCACATTTTCTCTTCAGGTCTATCCTTCTGTGGGCCAGCCCCTGTTCATGCCATCAAGGAAGGGGACACACAAGTTGATTATGATGTCTGCTACTTCTTTGCTGCCATCAATGCCAAGTGTCATGTCTGGATACACAAAGCAGATGACACCCTCAAGCCAGCTTTTGGTGGCACGAAATACACTGGTAACAACATCAGCACCAAGAGCGTTGGCAGTGAGCGCTGTGAGGACATCACACACAGCTACAAGTATCCTGAAGGTACGGGGCAGGCACGGGGCTTAGCACGTTCCTTGTCACTATTGCAAGTCAGGAGTAAAAGACTGGAGCACAGCCAAACCAGAGCACCAGGGTCATCCACTTCTCACTACTTCCCCTTCTTCAGTGGCACTAGAACACCTGATTCTCCCTGTCTACAGAGCCAAAGCAGAGGTCATCACCCAAACTTCACCCTGCTTAATGCAATTAAGGTGTCTGGAAGACCAGGTGTTTGTTCACCAAGCACTTTCATGTCTGGAATACCTTTTCTGATTTCTGTTATCTCTACACGCTGTACATCCACCTCCCATTACCTCTGTAACATAAATACGGATAGATATATTTCAGACTCCAGCTTTCTGAAAAGGACTGTTTTGCTCTCAGATACTGCCCAAATCTCACCCTCAACAAGTAGCTCCCCTTCAGAATCTGAGTGCTGTTTCCCTGGCCCAACCATACCACTCCATCTTAACCTGTGGCTTGTTGTCTCCATGGCTGCAGGAGACAACTGCAACTTCTCTACACATGAGAACATGGAACTGTGCCTTAGCTACAGCAACTAAAAAGCAGCTGCCTCCTCTACTCTGAGAGATGCTAGCACCAAGGTGTTTTAAAAACTATGACAACTATTCCCAAGTAGAATCTGTCAGGCACATCCAGTGAATATCCTGACAGCTGAAGCTGTCAAACCGATCCAACCAGAAGCACAAAAGGATATCTCTCTATGCTCTTAGTAACCTACAGTACTACCAGGAGAAATCAATGCCATTCTCCTGCTGCTTCTCACTAGTAAACAGGAAAGAGTACCAAAGTATGTGCTTCCTTTTTTTTGTGACAGGTTCTCTCCAGGAAAAAAAAGTACTTGACAAAGCCTACAGAAATATGAAGGAACTTGAGACAACCAGCAGCAGCACACAGTTCATCTTCATTCCTACTGCTCTGGAAGAGCCAGTCAACCTTTTCATCCACTTCCAGTCAAGTAGTTCTTTGCAACTGGGACAAGATATTTCACTTTCCATTGAAGTGTTTAACAACAGTGATAGAGAAAAGGCTACTCATTTGGTAGCTGGGATCCAGGCTCTGCATTACAATGGTGTGCCCATTGCCCAACTTTGGAAGGAAGAGTTTCATTTTAACCTCCACAGCAATTCAGGTAAGGACTCTCCTGGGTGCATGGCTCTAGTGCTCTCATTTCAGAAAAATTCTCCTAGCCCTAGGTTTACAAAAGGTTGGCTGAATAGTTGATTTTAGGTGATTTCCCAGAGAGATTGTGGAGTCTCCCTAATTGGAGATATTCCAGAATTGACTGGACACAATCCTGTGCCATGTGCCCGGGGATAAACCTGCTTGGGCAGGGAGGTTGGACCAGATGATTCACTATTGTCCATTCCAACCTCACCCATTCTGTGAAATAAAACTTTAGCAACACCACCTTAGAGATTTTCAATCTGCAAATCCACTTGGGGTCACTTAAGCATTTAAATGCTGCAGCTTTTAGTACAATGTTGGGCACTGAACACTCCTAGGTGTCATGCAGGAAAAGACCAGAGTGCACTCATCACCTGTTAATTTCACCACTGTGTTCCAGTCAATAACCTGAAGGTCTCTGTGCCTTCCACATGGTTTGGAAAAGAGCTGGGAGAGAACCACCTGCTCAGGCTGACTGCTGTGCTGAGAGACGAGGACTCCTCCTATATGTACCTGGCACAGGAAGAAATCAGCCTTTGTGACTCCCCTCTGACCATTGAGGTAAGATTGGGCTGTCATTCTGCCACTGGAGTAGGGAGAAAACAGCTTTTTAGTCATAAGCAGCAAAACAATTCTGCTGGGTTAGGGGCTTTCTGAGAAACCAGAGCAGAAGAAATTAAGCTGGACTTTACCTCTTGTGGCAAATAGCAGCTCAGGCACTGAAAAAATCACACATCTCCCTTTGATCATAGAAGAATATATCTTCTCTCAGTTTCAGCTCATTTGCTTCTTTCAACAGTTCCCAGAAAACATGGTCCAGTATGAGCCAAGCACAGCAAAGATCAGCCTCCAGAACCCCCTCCTGGAACCCCTGGAGCAGTGTGTGATAGCAGTCACAGGGCGAGGGCTCATTTACAGACAAAGGAGTTACAGGTAAGTGCAACCTGACTGATCCAAGAACAGCAAATGGAAAAATAAACAATACAAGCAAGAGAAACCCTTGCACAGGAAAGGCTGTCCCAAAAATAACCAGGCAACAACACAGCAGGAAGGTATCACTATGGCATGAAAGCCCCAAGCATCCCATCCTTTATTTACAGATGATACAGATGATTTTCACACTGCAAAGGAGAAAAGCCAGCTAAGAGAACTTTCAACAGATGTGTAATACCTAAGTTGAAGCCAATATGGCATCTATGAAAGCTTCAACATCAAAGGCATAGACAGCAAAAGGAAAACCTCCTGCCAACAAAAAGGATAACCAGAGAAATGCCCCAAGACTTAGTCTTATGTGTGTTTAGTCAGAAACACACATAAAATAAGACAAAGTTAGAGGTCACTGAAATGAGCTATGAAATTTAGAAATTATTTGCTCTTGAGAAATCAATTACCTTCTAGTGAGCAACTTGAACATCCTTAAGTGGAGTAAAACTGTACAGTTTATGACATCTTTCCATCTATTACCCACTGTAAACAATAGAGACAGTGGTGTCTTCCCCTTTTCTCCTGAAGAACCAGGCAAATGTCCTTTAGCCAAGAGCCACCAAAGGGACATGCTCCCTTTCACAAGACAAACACCCCATATTTGTCTCAAGAAGCTGCAGTAGGACAAAGTCCCCTCAGATGTCTCCATGGAGAGTTTCAACTCTCCTGTCCTATCTCCCTCCCAAACTACTGTTAGATGACAGTAGTTGTACAAACACTGTAGTTGTTTGAGTAACTGCCAGCTCTCTTCTATTTCTTTTTTTCCTTTCCTTTTTGGCACCACATTCCTGTCTAGCAAATGCATATCCCAGACACAGGAAACTAAAAACACTAAGAGGGGTGATTCCTGTATAATCCTTTCTCTCCTTTCAGGCTGGGCTCTGTGCAAGCCAAAAGCACTCAAGAGCTGCAAATCCCATTCACCCCTACCCGAGCAGGGCCCAGAAGACTCACTGCACATCTCACCTGCCTCCAGCTCCAGAACCTGAAGAGCTACAGAACTACCAACATTGCAGCTGCCTGAGGCCCAGCTCAGAACAGGTCCTTACAAAAGAGTGGCCATGATCTGTGCCCTGATCATAGGCAAGCACAGATGTTAACAGTTTAATAAAAGTCATATTTGAAACCATGTCTGATTTGGATTATTTGCACAAACTCAACTCTCTCCCATCTGCCACCATGTCCACTCTCCAGTTTCAGAAGCTGAACCTCACTGGGACAAAGATGTGCTGAATGCTGAAGCAGATATTGCAGTTCTCACCACACCTGTGCTGAGCCCACCAGTGCTTAAGTCTTTTGCCCTACCAGTGACAGAGTAAAAGGTATCCTGGGACCTTAAGGTGATGATAGATGTAGCATGTCTCTAGGGATATATATAGGGGGTATCTCCCCCCGTAGATCCTTGACACTGTAAGGTAGTAAACAATGTTTTCTGCTGCTTTCTGAGAAAATAAAAAAGAGAAAGCTCATTCACTGCTCTCTAAGGTTAGACAGGAAATAGCAGCAGTGTAGCACATTTTATAATTATTCACTGGGCTGCTTGCAAAAGAAGCAAGACCCTTTCACTCTGTATATATCCTTTGCCCTCTGAAGACAGATAAAGCAACTAATGTAAATCTAGCAATATTTTATTTTTCTCTGAACCCCACAGTAGCTGTAATGTCTGAAGAATGGGGCACATTAAGAAGCAGCACTGCATCATCCCAAGAATCCAAGCAAAATGACACCTTCTGCAATGGCAAAGGGCAACTTCCTGGAGAAGTTCTTCCAAGTAGCAGTGAAGTTCTCTCCTACATTGTTCTCATCATTTTCCAAGCAGCTGAAGAACAGCAAAGTTCACTGGAAATGCAGATGCCAGAGCCAGTGACAGCAACACTCATAGGCACAGAAGAGTTAAAGTTGACCCTGTGTGAAGTTCTTGACTTTGTTCATGTTGTGATCTACTGCACCAGTTAGAAACTGCACCCAGCCTTCCTCTGACGGTGGACATACATGGCTTGTCCTGCAAAAGTGGAGGAAATTCATTAGGGAAGCCTCCTGGTGTGTTAAGCATCCAGGCAACACAGGGGTACTGTGAAGCTCTGAATAACCAAAGCGGTAAAACAGGGCTGCTCTAGCCCCAGAGTGCTTTGAGCAAGGAAGAACCCACACTCATGTCTGCAGTCCCAAACCCAAAACAAAGGAACCACTATCATGCCTAGCATCTTTTTCTTACTCCCATCCCTTTGTGATTAGATAACATCATCATTGTTCTGAAATGCCAGCATCTACTGTCTAGAAATGAGTCACCTTTGACATGAGGCAGAAAGGTATCAACCTTCACAGCAGGGAACACACACTTAAAAAACTAGCTCATACTCACTTTGCAATCTCTAAGACTTTCTTTAATACTGAGGCCAACTTAGCAGCCTAGAAAGAAACAAAAGGGAAGTAAGGTGAGCCAAATGTGAGTAAAAGGAGGTCTGAACAGTACTGGAAAATAAAGAGGACTTTAGGGATGCACAAAAGTCAAGAATTAATAAAACTGACATGGATCCTGATGCAGAATGAAGTTATCCATCACTGCCATGTTGGAAGTGTCTCCCAACCTACTCCAGGCTGTGACAGGTAAAAAAAAAAACTGGCTGTTTTTTAAAGCATACATTAAATGCCTTTTTTAAAAAAAATAAGCCTATTAGAAATTAGTAACTGATATTAAAGTACAAAGTTGCAAGTGATTGATTTTAATGCAATTTGATATGAATTAATTCTTTTTTATTCCAAAAAAATCAAGCCACTGGCCAAAGGCATGAAACCAGGATTAAGAATAAAAGAAATCCCAGATACAAGGAGATTTGTACTTGATTTATGATGCAAGGGATGTTTCAAAGTTCAGTCAGGTTGCCAGAGCATTGCCCAGTCAAGTTTTGAGTGTTGCCAAAGACATAGACTCCACTGCTTCTCCAAGCAGCTTGTTTCAGTGCTTAAATTCACTCACTGTAAGAGTTTTTCATTTCATAGGTAACTTTACTGAGCAAGACTGCACCACCCAAGAAAGAAAGTACATCTGCAATACCTAGGCAGCCTTAGACTTCACTTTCCTGAGGTTCTATCACTGGAAATCTCTATGGATTATAGTTCAGAGCTGAAGTTTTAAGTGGCCATGCTCTTCCCTGAATAGGTACAGATGAAGAATGTGTTTCCACCTGAAGGAAGTTAAGCGTGCAAGAACAAAGGGCTCTCTTCATCCCTAAGAAATTATTACTGAGGCAGTTACTAGCACCCATCTCTCCATGAAGTCACATAACCCCTCCAATCTGATTTCTTCCCATTCCCTACAGCCAGGCCACTGTCCCACGGGCAGATACTCATACTGAGGTATCAGCACTGCAGATACTCACATTAAGTCGCACAGCCAACGGGTTCACAGGTGGGTACATGCTCAGTGCCAGCTCATCAACACTAGAACAGAAAAGAGGGGAGCAAGGAAGAAATGTTCTGATAGCACAACTCACAGATCCTGGTCAAAGCCTCCACCCATCCTGAATGCAGGTCAGGAATGACAGTGAGATGTCAGTTGTACCTACAGGATGCTTCCCACTGCCTTCACAGTCACTTGTGTGTCCCTCTCACTGTGGAGTGAGATGTGGTCACAGCTCCATCCCCTATGCTTCTCTCCTGACCTACACAACCCTCAACAGCTTAACGGCCTTCCCACCACATCTGTGTCCACCACCTGCTCACAGCTCCAGTATCATAAAGGTTGTTCCTGCTCCTCACTCAAGGCCTCAAAGAAGACCAGGACTGCTCTAGAGGGAAAAGCAGCATGGGAAGAACCCTGCTTACCTTGGGCTGATCTCATTAGCAATGTCTGCCAGGTCATCCAGCTGTGCAATGTGCTCTGGAGAATCAGCTTTGCCATGGGCCTTCACTGCAGCCAAGACCTTCTTCAGGCAAGCTTTAGAAGCCTTCATCAATCCCATGCAGGAGCTGAGCAGCTGCCGGTCAGCCTCTGACCAATACGTGTCTCTGTTGCCCCGAAAGCCCAGCTCTTCATCTTCCATGATGTCCCCATAGGGATCCTGCCCTTCCACCAGTGCCTGAGAACACAGAGGCACTGAAAACCCAGAGCCTAACATCAATTCCAGCAATACCCAAAGGAAAGGGAAAGCATAATCTAGACATCATAGAAATAATTAATGGAGGAATCTCAGTTGGTTAATCCTAAAACGACTGGATTAAGAAAAACCACCACTCTAACAGTGCAAACAGCAAGAACCTGGTGAATTCTTACATGATCCTAAATTGCCTCCCCCATCCCCAATTCAGGACATGGCTTTACAAAAATCTTATACAAAGTAAACCAGGCTTGAGAATAAAAACTCATTAAAATCCATGCATAAAACAATAATCTATGTCATGTCGGAACAAATTTATATTAAAGCCTGTATGTAAAATAATTCCTGTGTTCCATCACTGAACCACCACAGAGGGTGGTTGGGCACTGGAACAGGCTCCCCAGAGAAGTGGTCACAGCCCCAAACCTGCCAGAGTTCAAGAAGCATTTGGACAACTCTCAGGCACATGGTGGGATTGTTTGGGTTGTCTTGTGCAGGGCCAGGAGCTGTACTTGATGATCCTTGTGTATCCCTTCCAATTCAGAATATTCTGAGTCTATGAATCCTCCACTGCAGGTTCCTCTAAGGCTTAGGAGCTTCCTTACATGTTCCATTTCCTCCACAGCATCCTTGACCACACCTAGACACGCAGCCAGAGCCGACACAACTGCTGCCTGGTTATCTGCAAAAGCAAAAGGATGAAAACTGTGGCACCTCACTGTTTCCAATCAGTTTGCAACAGCCTCCACCTAGGCTTGCAATCAGTGTAGGATCAAACTTTTTGCAGAGCTCAGAGCTGCACTGTTGTCAGGCAAAGAATCTGACCTGGTTTCCAAGCTTATACACTTCAAAACCAGTCAGGTTTTTGAGTTGTTTTCCATTCAGCCTTCATTGTACCAGCTGGAATGCCCTTGCAAAAGCTATTGATTGATATTCCAAGACAATACGTCCCAGTGCTATTGCTCTGCATTTACAGCACTCACCTCGTGGCAGGTTAGACACTTGCTCACAGGCCTCCCACACACCTCCAGTTGATATCAGCTGTTCCTGAGACAAGCTGAAACAAAACAAAACAAAACCCTCAAGGTTAGAGTCAATAACAGCACTGTGCTAGACTGTGGTTAAATTTTCTACATCAAAGATGATAAACACCAGCAAAAGTTCTGCTGCAAAGATGTCACCAACCAGCTTGTCACTAGTATGGCATGTCTGTGTAAAGGCTTTGCTGCCTCCTAACAAGTATATTTGCAACTTTTTCTTGCCTTTTTTCCCAAAAATTATCAAAAAAATCACAGAACCATGCAATTGAAAATTACAACCTCTCCACTGGGGCATTGAGAATTGTGTCTGTGAGTTGGATCATCCCTTCCACTACTTCAGTGGTAGCATCTCGAACCATCTTCCGAAGAGTAGTACCTGGTTGAGATTGAGAAAGAGCAAGAATGTTGGCACAAAGTCAGCACTGACAGAAAGCAAGTGCTGAAGATGAACACACAGACTGCTCTGTTTGTGTGGATACACTGTATAAATGAAGTTACAAGTATTTTGAAGAAAGGAAAATGACTCCCAGCTCCAAAAGAACTCTGGACGAGGATTTGAACACTTCATAAATTTCAATGCTTAATCAACTACACAACTTCCTACATTATCACTCTCCCACAGATGGAAAACTGCAGCAGCAGACAGACAAGTACAACACGTTCAAAGTCTACAGAACAGCTGATAATGGGATACCATGCTAATGAAAACTTGCTGATTCCAGAACTCATTAGGCTCTGAAACACTGGGTTTCTCTATATAGTGATGGTGAAAGAACCACCATTCTATACAGTGGTGACTGCCTTGCTGTCATTATCTCACCTTGGCCCTTGGGTAGCCAGTAATACACCGTGGCAACTGCAAGAATGGCATTTTGGACATCCTCACTCAGCTTCCGGCAATTCTGAAAACGGAGAGGGAAAAGGATCACCCATGAGTAACATACAGCTGCACCACATTGAGAAATCCTCACAAGCAATCACTGGCTTTCAGACTGCTCTGAGAAAAGGGAAGAATAGCAATGTCCAGTCTGCTTGAGAAATAAATACAGCACGAGAAGAAGGCATCATAAGCAAGCTGTATGCATCTTAACCTGCCTCATGATTTAGTAACAAAACACTCCCTGGTGTGGTGGTCATGCATCAGAGAAGAAAAAGTAACTTAGATCATTATTCTGAACTGAAGGTCTTTTTTTTCTCTCCTCCGAACACCCGTATGATAAACTTCTCTCAACTGATAGCAAAAATATTGCATATTCTTTGTTAAACCTAAGGTCTGTATTGTCCAATAATCTGTCTCTATCAGCAATGAGCTGTAGCTGTGAAAGAATATAAGAACATTTTTACTTAGTATATCTCCCTGCCTTAGAGAAATTTGTTCTCTGGGCAGTTCTTGGATTCTATTAATACACTCTACAGTACACAGCCCATTTAATCAAATGAATCAAGAAATACCTGAAGCTTGCAAACACACTGCAATTTCATAGTCTGTCGAGGCTTTCTCTCACCTCTGCAGAAGGTAGTGGAGGCCTTGAGAATGCCAGACTCAGCTTTGTAGCTTCCTGTGATGTTACTTGGAATGTCTGACCTAAAAAAATCCAATGGGAGCAAAAGAAGAGAAAGTAACTGAGGTAAAAGATAAAAGAACAGAGCAGCTTGATGAGCAGCACCTCTGATCCTACTACTTGCTTACCATTACACCCAAGCCATACAAACACATAAACTAAACCCCACCACAAAGAAAAATTCCCTGATGCATTTGTGCCATGCATGTTGCTTGTATCCTGTGTCTGCTTTTTCTCACTTGGCTAGTAGTGATAGCCAGAACCCCAGTCTGCATCCTGGTTCATGACCTGTTCACCAGGATGTGCCAGGAGGCTTTAACAGAGACCTTTATAAATCTTGTATGAACAGTTCAATATCGGCCTTTGTTTTGCCACACCTTGGAGTGTTTGGTGACCACAGTTAGGGTGGTCAGGCATTGGAACAGGTTGGCCTGGGAGGTGGTGGAGTCACTAACCCTGGGGATATTTAGGAGGCTGAATCTGGCACTGACGTGGTTTAGGGTTTACAGAGGTAGCGCTGGGTTAACGGTTGGACTTATGATCTTAAAGATCTCTCTTCCAACCTTGCCCATTCCGTGACTCAGAGAGTGGCGGGCACGCCCCACAGCTGGACACCCGTGGGGACAGCAGCGCTGCCCCGGACCGGCCCCGCGGGTACCCGGCCCCGGCCCCGGCCCGGCCCGGCCACTCCCCGCCCGTACCTAGCGCGTCCCAGAAGCGCGGCAGCTCGAACGGCTCTCGGCCCTCGCCCGGCTCTCCCTCTGCAACGGCACAGACACAGCTCAGCCCGCGGGGAGCCGCCCCGGCTCGGCCCGACCCCCGCCC
>VXBC01008447.1:687-90933 GCA_013399945.1 Ploceus nigricollis | reverse complement strand
CCGCAGCGGAGCCACACCGCACACCTCAACATTTGCAAGGCTCTCAGTGCACCCTCTGTGAATACTGTGAGCCCTAGGCTTTTCGACCTATGTTATATTATATTTTAATTTCTGCCTTCACCTAATACTGATAAAAAATGTCACAGTCTGAAATACCAGAGAAGCACAACCTGATAGTTTCAGGGTCAGCTTCCCCGTAAAATCTACCCAGAATTGCTTGGAGTCCTGAAAAGCATCATTCTTAGAGATAGAAGGAAGGGAAATCTCACTCACTTCGTCATCAGCCTCCTTTGTTCATGACCATATTGTCACATGTTGTTAGAAACCTGTGGTCCAGGGCCATTTCAGTCCATGCAGTCAGGGCTGTCACAGCAGACTTGGTAGAAAAAATTTTGGGGGAGTTCGTCCAGTATTGTGCTAGGAAGAGACAGGCTGAGCTTATTGTGATGGAGTTGTGTTAGGAAATGAATGTTGAATTCTGCTAAGTTTGTGTCAGTCTTTTGCTGAGAAAAAAAGTAGTGATATGTAATGTAAGGAAAGTTGAGCTCAAAGGCTAACAGAAAGGATAATGGAAACCCACCAGAGCAATAAAGTAGAGCAATCTGGCTAATGAATAGGTCACTAATCCTGTATAAGTGTGATCAAAAAAACGCTAAACAAATGCTTGATATTCTACAGTCAGTGCAGCAAAACAGATTTTTCTAAACAAGGGCATCTGCATTTGGCCTAATATTTAGCACAAAATGTGGCACGCCGTGCCTTCCCTGTGGCTCAAATCCTAATCTCTGTCACTCAGTTTTCTCATAATGCTTTGTGTAAATGCAGTGAGAGAATCTCTGTGTACAGTCCTGCAGAACCCAGCTGCCTCTGGAGCTGACACAGTTGTACACATTGCAGGAATTACAATTTTTTTTAAAACTTCAGTAAGTACCTTGTGTAGTATCGTTTCTCATTACTCCACTATGTGTGGAAATACACACAGACAAGAGGTAATGATATCACAAAAACACAAAAAGGTAAGGAAGAAATTAACCCACAGATAAATTTGCATATCACTTGAAACCAAGGTCATTCATCTTTTTAGCAAAAACACTAAAAAAGGAACCTAATTGAAATTAAATCAATTCTAAGAGATATATGTGAGTGTTTACTAGCAGAGGGAAAATATCCTAGTTTTGCTTGTGCTTGATAGCAAAGTGTTTACATAATGAATACAGACATCTGTTAATTACCTCTATGCTGCACCATTGCTTTAAATGTGCTTGAATAACTTGGAATATCTTCAGTTTCAGATAATTATTTCTGATGAATGGGTGTACATTTAAAATGTTTTGTAGTGGGATATTTAAGTCTTCTTCTAACTAGAGCGCTTTCATGATAATAGACCTCACTTTCCTTCCTCAGTAGACACAGGAACAACGTTCATTTTGTGTTTATAGCGCAATTTGTAGATAATCTTTTAAGGTTTCATTTTCGTAGAGTGTTTGTTTAGTGACAGTTGTTACAAATTTATTCTTCCATTTGACTTTGGCTGTTTTAAGTAGCTGTTTATTCCCCATCTATTCACCGGATCATTTAAAGGGTCTACCTTTCATAGGTCTAATAAATGATTACAACAACATCAAAAAATCACAGTCCTGATGCAGAATTCATTTTTAGATTACTTTTACTATTGTTTTTTCAGTTAGAAACAGCTTCTCTACTTATTAGATAAGTAGAAAAAAAAACTAATAAATTGTAGGATCACTGATTCCAGCTTCGAACAGCAGTAGGTTAAGAAATCCTTGTGAGGAGAAAAGGGCTACATATGTACAAGCTGTGTGCTAGGTAAGAAAGGCTAAATAAAACTGGTCATCTGTCCTGATGGGGTAAGTGCCACTTTGAGAGAAGGATCACTGCTGGGATTTGCCTTCTTCCACACACTCATGAAAGTAAAATGGGAAGCAATCTTCTGGGGCTGAGACTGGAGACAAAATTAAAGTACAATGTGATAGTTGCCTCTAAGGACTAAAACTGAGATCTTTTGAGGGGGCACAGATTATGTGCGATACCCTTGAAATACAGTATTTAAAGAATGTGAACTGATTATAGATACAAAAAATAAGATGTTGAGGTTGGCACAATTAAACTTTGAGGTCAGGTAGAATGGAGAGATCTTACTGAAAAATAGGCTCAAATACCTAAGTTTTCTTAAAAATCAGTACAGATGTGGTAGGGGTCTTTACAGAAAGGAAATAAATAGTCAAATTGTAACATGGAATTTTAATAATACGTGACATTACTTCTTCTCCTATATTTTGTCTCTTTATTGGCTACTTAGATTATTATTTAGAAGAGGGGGGCTGGTATGCTTTTTCCTATGCGATGTCTATCAAGTAATTTAAATTTTCTGTCATCCAAACCTGTGATTTTTTCCAATCTAAGCCTCTTTTGATGTAACTGGAGGCCATTTCCTCTTTCCGTGTTACCTGGGAGAAGATGCCAACACCTCGTTTTCTACAGCCTCCTCTCAGGTAGTTGTAGAGAGTGAAAAGGTCTCTCCTGAGCCTCCTCTTCTCCAGGCTAAACATCCTAGCTCCTTCAGCTGCTCCTCATTGGACTTGTGCTCCAGACCCCTCACCCGCTTCATTGCCCTCTTTTGGTCACCCTTATCATGCATATAGAGATTTTGTGAGGTTATCTAATCAAGCTCTTCATTCCAGGGTGTGATCAATATAAAACTTTTCTCAAAATATTTGGTGTCAAAGCTATACAAGCAACTCAAGACATGAGCTAATTCACAGCATCCTTGTGTTCCCCATGTGCCTGCCATAGGTGGTTTCAGTTTTGTGTGAGGTATATACATAGATGTCATGTGAGGATGAACACTGCAGGAAGTGCCAGTGGAAGGGTAGGAGTAGTGGTAGATGCTCATACGATTGGGTTTTACTGACATTTTCTGGATGCAGTAAGTACCATACTTCTTTCAGTTTTCTGGGCCAAATTCAACACAAATTTATGCACTTCAGTACTGTATTGAACTGAACTGGCATATAGGGGCTGAAGTCAGCATTAACTATAGCCATCTGTTATTTTGTCATGCCATAGTCAATTATTTTTATTTAGCTCTTTCAGTCATACAAAATAAAACAGTCAAAGTTGTCAAGAACTCCTAGAAATGAAGCTTCTGAGCTGCTGCTCTGAGATTTTTAATATTTCTTCCAATACAGATCCTTGTGCCCTAAAAATCCTGCCAGAAGTACGTTTGGTCTGGTAGTTTGATAGGGTGTGATCCAAAGGCTTGTGGTTAGTCAGTAGAATAGATGCAGCTAAGAATTCATCATTTATCTGCATAGACCTTCCAACAGTACATTGAGTAGTGCAGATATTAAAAATGTACATTTCATTAGATAACTGCTTCTAGTGTCCACAAAGTAAAATATTACCATCACTGTAATGCATGCAGATACAGAGAAGTGTAATTAAAATTCTTGGTGTTTTAAATTAGGTAATTTTTAGAACAGGTGAAAATGGTACAGTTCTTCATGATTTTCTTCCCTCAGAGCTACAGTATCCCGCTGTTCCATGGGAAAGTTCAGCATCTGTGAGGGGATCATGGAAGAAATGTAGGTTTCTCTTTGTCAAAGTGATATGAGAAGAAAGACATTTAACATTCTGGGGCATGTTGAGTAGCTGAATAGGGCATTATTTTATTGTCCTTCAATTGATTAGACCTGTTCAGAGGAGAGTTTTCTCATTTCTGTCATAAAATGAAGTATTTAAAACTTTAAGATGACTAGAAAACATTTGGGGCATTGTTAATTGTGGAATACTTTTAATATTTTTATAAACTACTATTTTTTAAAATCATTTTCTGATTTTGAAGTATTTTGAGATCAAATAATACTGATTTTAAAATGCCAAATGAGATTGAACTAACAGGGAAAAAATTATTTGAGTAAGATATTGCCCTTTCCAATATCAATTTTTCCTTTAAAAATTCCCATATCATCCATTTTCAGCTCAACATTCACAGAAGTTTCTTTTCTTGGCTTCAGCTGAATCCCAAGTAATCTTGTGTCTGTAAGTACCCAAGGTGAAAGGGACATCCCAATTTAGGATTTCTTCTAAAGGAAATGCCAGATATGTTCCCTGACTTACTTAAAAAAAATTGAAACCCTGACATAAAGTTGATTAAATTGTTGACAGATGCAAAGATCAGAATTCCTAGATTTCGTTCTTAAAATATCTCAGTATAGAAATAAGAAAAATTAAAAGTCAAGTCAGAAGAGTTGCTGGACCTCAAAAAAGAATCCATAAATTTCCTCTATCTCTTCAAAATAACACTAAAGAAATGAAGATTGTAAGAGGAGCTGCTCTGCTTGAAGAGACTTTCTGTCTCAACTGGTCTTTTGGAAGGAGAATATGAGCAAATACCCAGAAAAGGCAGATTTTCACCGGAAACTGGTTCCATATTGTTCAAAAGAGAGCAGAGCCCCATTTGCTCTCTCTATTATTCACCTTTCTCTGTGGTTATTCAGTTTCTCGCAAACTCCTACTTGAAGGGAAAGTCAAGAAGTGCTTTCAGGCAAGAGAATCTGTAGAACTAGTGTCAACTCTCTCAGTCTCCTTCCTAATGGATTTTTTAAATGAGACATATTTCTGACCAATTTCTCAGTGGATCTCCCCTTAAATTAATTTTATATAGTCAATTCAATCTTTTGTAATTTCTAAACAAGGATTACTTGTGAATGCTGCACCATCAGCCTCGTGTCTTTGGTATAATTTATCTTTACTAATTAGAAGTCAAAGTATGGATTCATGTTAGTAATTTTGGGGCTGGGATTAGGTGATCTTTCATCAAATTGTTTAGACTTTCAGGAGGTGAGTGGTCTCAAAAGTAAAAATATTTTATGCATGCTGGAGGAGTTTAATTGCCTTAAGATCAGTGTTAACTGTAAGAGTTCCTCCTTCTTTTGCTTTTAGGAACCGCATATTTCCAAGGATCTTATCCTGTCCAATGCCAGAGTATTGAAAAAACTTAAACTGAGTTATGATCATCTGTCAGTTTTTATGACCCTGTACAGTAATGAGAAATTTTCCATAATACCCCTTGTCAGACAAATCAAGGGTGAGTCATTAGCTCCAACTTAACATATAAGGGCATCTGAGGTGACAAGACACATGGGAAAGGGACAAAAGAGCCATAAGAAACCCTGAAAACAGCAAAATCCAGTGGAAATAAAAACTTTTATCCTAGAGTATATGGTCTGCCATTTATAATTCCAAAGAGCAGAGCCCTGGGTATAGGGTAAATCTAAAAGCATGGCTTTAGTGCTGCACAGTATGTCTCTTAAAAAGTTAGCTAAATTTTATCAAAACCTTTCACGAGTTAGTTTTGCTTTAATCCTAGTTTTTGTTTGCCCTGTTTTTAATTCTGTTACTTAGATCTTGCTTATTTCCAAGTAACCCACTTCCAGATTATTACATTTGCTGCCAAACTTGCATTGTTCATTAAATTGTCTGTAATATTCATTCTTCTTAGCAGTTTTAATATAAATAAAATTCTTGCCAAATATTTTTGGATGAGAGAAAATACCAGCATTTAGTATGCCTGTGCCCTTCATGCTGTTTTTACAGGCATTGGTTTGCAGATCCTAACTGGGCTGGACTGCTTTATACCTCCCTCAGATAGATTATGGAAATGCAGGGATTTATACAGAGGTGCTCACATAGTAAAAACCTGGGTCTTGTGAGAGGTAGAAAATTGTATACCTTTGAAATTGCCATACTTTGGAGTTTGCATTCTTCAAACCACTGCTAATCACCAAATTATATGTGCTTAACACTACATTTTCAGTCCCGTAGGTGTTTTTGTATTATCAAAATAACTTCAGTTCCTCGAGTCATGAAACCATGTCATTTAAAACTGAGTCCATTCCTACCTGTAGTACATTCTTTATTTGTTTTACTTTGTATGGCTTGGCTGATAATTAAGTGATGTCTTACAAAATCAGAGAAAACGAATTACTCCAGTAGTAGTAGTCTGGTTGTATTGAATCATTATATAAACAAATTAATAATGATACAGAATCTTATCATTACTTTGAATATGTCATTTGCTGATACATATATAATACATTCCTTTTTTACATACCACTGAATGCTTATAAAGAGTAAGTAGATGATCATAATCAAAACAATGATAAATCTCACACTAATATCTGCTACTTTCATTCAAAGGCACCCTGAAGCACTTTGCAGACTGTTATATATAGGAAAAGAAATTAGGAATAGAAAATTACACTGAGATTTCATCAATATCTCCTGGTAATAATTACAGGATTTGATCAGATTCATTCATCTCCCATTTGGCTATTAATAGGAATATGACACTCTCTGAATTCAATCTTTATTCTCTTGAGGGGATTTTCTTTGGTGAGGAAAAACTTCAGAGACTTTCTCCACCCTATTAATGTGCAAAGTCTTTAAATACTGTCAGAAGCATTATCACTTGCAGGAATTGAGTGTTCGAGCTGTGATTATTTCTAAGTGTGTTGTACAAAGTCAAGCATAATAATCAGTCTTTGGTTTAAAGCTTTTTTGATTTTGTCAGCACTGATTACTATGTCCAGAGGAACTACAAGTATGTTAGAAAAGCATAACAGAACCATTCAGTCTCTGAGTCTATTTGTCTTTTTTGCACATGTGTGGCCCAAAAATCATCATTATTGCATTTTTGTTAGAAGGGAAAGAACTACCCAGGTTCTACTGGTGAAAAGGCAATTCACCTCTCTCCACTCTTAGTTCAACACTCCCAGTCCTCGGTAGTTTCAGTACAGGGGAAAATGCTACAATGATGACACAAGTAAGTGATGACCAGAAAACAAGGCTATTTCTGAAAAGAACTCTAACATTTATTGTCATGGCAACGGCTTTAAAGTGACCATATCACTAAGTGTATAAATAAAATATTAAAATGAGTAAAAAATTATCAGTAAAGAGGGAGAAAATGAAAGCTATTGGTGACAGGAAAACTGCTGCCCTTTAGTGTCCTTATTTGAGGCTGAAATATTAGCTGGTTTTCTGAAAGAGGAAAGAAAGAAAGAAAAAAGAGAAATGCCAATAGTTTTCTTTTTACCACTCTTCGAAGAAGTCTTTATTTTAAATAGATATGTCCAACTTTAAAATGTTCTTTGAAAGAGTAAAAATCAGGAGAGAAAGCCAGTCTCAGAGGAGAACCTCAGAAAGAATAGTGATGACCTACATTTATCCTCTATTAGAAGGGAGTGGGTCCGAAGGATGCACTCTTTAGCAGTGACAAAGATTAGGTCTACATACCTGCCTTTGTTATTCACTTTTTTCTTTCTTAAATGGAAAGTCCTTTAATCTTTTCTTATACTGCTTGTCTCCAAATTGATGAAAAGGATGCCTTTGTAAAGGGCATGGCAATCTGGGGATGATCACAATGCGCAGGAGCAGCCTGCCAGGGTTTCTGCTGTCCATTTTCCTCCCTTTCTATCAATGTCCTGTAGCAACCTCATGACAGAGCACCTGGTGTGGCTGTGTCCAGCTGAAGAGGGTTAATGATCTCAGCAACTCAAAGAGTCACATAACACAGAGGAAGTTTTCTGAAGGGGAAGAACACACAGATTAAGTAAAACAGTCACCTGCTATTTGGAAAACTCTACTTATTAAATCTCTAATTATTCTCTTCATCATAGAGAACAGACGCTAGTTCCAGTGAACTGTTGTTCAAAAGTGTGATGGCTATTTTCTTAACTAATTCATTTGTGCTTCTTTTTAAAAGAATGTTTTGCTTTCCATCTCTTCAGATGGACCAAATAAGGATGATGACTGGAGATGCTACAGGAAAACAGTACTGTCCTACTGGAAGACTCTTAACATTACCACAGATCCTGCAGATCCCTGCTGTGCTGCCCAGTTATTAGCAATATAATGAGTACGATCTTCGAGTCATCCAAGTTAGAGATGAAAAAGACTTTCATTTTCCTGAAATCATTACAAGTTCTCAGTTATGGTCATATTGTGAGGTTCAGTTAACTTTTCTAGATACTGAATTCATCCTTCATCCGGTGATATTTTTGAACAAAGGAATTGATTTTTTAGATCAAACAGTTCCTTTCTTTAGATACGCAATTACATGGCAGGATAGAGCTAAAAAGAAAGTGGGGGGGGATAAAAGAGAGAGAAATAGATGGATTTATTTTGTTTTCTCTTTATTTCTTTTCTGTCAAAAATTATAATCTTAACACTATATATAGGGCATTTTTTCATGTGTGGATAATTTAGCCTTTTATGTGTGTGTTTATATAAAAAAAAAATAAAAATACAAACAAAATAAAACCAAAAATACAGGCCAACAAAAAAAATATTGCAACCAAAAAAGCCCACAGAGGCAAACCAGCTGAGAGATAAAGTACCCCATTAAATATTGCTTATTTCATTTCCTATTTGGAAGAAAGAACACTCAATGCCAGTTGGGTTCATCTCTTGAAATAATAAAGGAAAAATATTGTAACTGTGCACAGTGATTTGGTCTAAGCATGAAAAAAGCACTGGGTTACTTGCTGCAGTTGAAATGAGGAGCTCAAAGACATGACTATAAATTGAATTTTTGTGGTCTTGCTAACTAAAATGGGGTTTGAGCTGCATGCAATTGTTGCGTACCTATTCATTGGGTGCTTAGATCAAGGAAAATAATTTCATATGTTTCACAATTGCTTTCTTTTTGTGTCTCTGTAATTCAGGAGGAAAGACAGTGGGATGTTGTCATACAAAGAGCACCTACCAGTCAGCCAGGTGGTGGTTGGGGACCTTGACCGGCCTGGGTCTGAAGCCAAGGTGTCCGTGGGTCCCGTGCGCTGCCAAGGAGATCGTAAGTTCTCTGGTTTTCTTCTGCTTACTCCTGGGTAGAAACTCAGTTGGAAAGGAGCAACTTTGGAGACATTCCATGGGAAATTATGGCTGTCTGCTCAAAAGACCTTTTGCTATGAAAGCATGATGTGATCTGAGAAATTTTGTCTATGAAAATACACATATAATGGCTTACCTTTTCATTTAAAATATCAGTATTCTTCTTTATTTTATGGTAAATGTGGCAACTTGGCTTATTCAACTAAGTTTATGTAGATGAGCAGTAATACAGATTGCATAATAATATCTCTCAACATCTGTGCTTCTCTTGGGTGCTCTTGTCAGCATCATTATCATTACTATGCTTCTATAAATGATGGCAAAACTCATCACTGTAATCTCTGGCTCTAGGTGTACAAAGTTTGACAGGATTGTTCCCAGATGCCAACTGTATCAGGGCTAGATGTTTCCATGTAAAGCATTGGGAGTTTTTTGTTGCAGTCTCTGGTTTCCAGGCTGAGTGATGATAAGAGGTGTACATCCTCCAGTTTGATCATCTACTGATAGAGCAAATCAGTATCATGTATAAAGTTCCACTGCACACACACTCAAAATTGGAATGCACTGAGGAAAATTGTAGTCTTGCTTCAGTCTATTTTATATTTCAGGTGAAATTCACTACCAAAGGCAGAGCAACTTTTAAGGGCCTTCTAAATCACACTTCAAAAATTCAGGCTCTGTGCAATTGACACACGTTTCATTTGTCCGCAGTGTTTTAAGGCAGTTCTCTTATAATAGGTGCAGTAAGCAAAGGTTGTCTGATTTAATTTAAAACAAATAATATTTGTGTGATCTATAAATAATACAAAACCCATTCACAGTAAAGAGCACTATAATTCAGCCTATAAGACAGAGGTGATGCAGAAATATTCACATTGTATCTTTGTTGCTTGTCATTTATGGTGTTTGACCAGTCACAGGTCAGTCTGTGTTTGTTTGTGTCTCATCTGTGTTTGATAAACTTTTTTGTAATAGGCTCTTACAACTGGTGACAAAAAATAACAAATATTATTTTTCTTGCACCCATATTCCTCATATCCTGAATTTGAGTGCTTCTAGAAATGTCAGTCTCTAAAGTGTGAGCCATTTCTAAATATTAGTATAAATGAAACCTCGTCTGAGCAGGCAATAGCCTTTATTAGAGTGTGACTGAGTGACACAGCCTTTTGGGAAACTGAACGGGTGTATTCCTACCATCCTGATTAATTTAATTTTCTCCATGAACTTTACAGATATGATTCATAGTTTTGAAAAACTTTGCCTATGAATAAATTTGAATTTCCTTCCATGACCATATATTACTGTCAAAAATCTGGTATAATTTTTCTCACAGGAGATAATATAGACCCCAGTCCTTTGCAAAGCCCCTGTTTTATATTCCAGTGCATTTACTAAGCATTCCTTTTTGTATTCTTTCTTGAATGTATACAAGAGCTGCTGTTTCACCTTGTGGAAAACAAGGTTTCCATTCCAGAGAAAATGCCAAAATTTTAAACTGTGCTTTTGTTCCAAATTTGAAGAAAGATCCAAAGTACTAAATTTCTGGGAAAGGATTAAAAACAACAACAACAGCAAACCACAAACCAATTGATTTTTTTTGTGTGTGTTACATGCATCAAAACCAACATTATTAGTACTAAAGATGTTGAGTGTCATCACAGCACAGTTCATATGTTCAGTTAAGTTCAGTTGCATGTTTAAGTGAAATTCAGTTATAGTCATGAAGACTGTCTAAGAAATAAAGATTTTTGATTTGCTTGCAAGGAAGGTGGGAAAAGTAACCAGCGAAATAAAAATTTACCTATTTAGAAGAATTTCTCGTTGTGATTGCAGCCAATACCGTGACAACTTGTCTTGTCTTGCCCTGAGGGTTGTCCATACCATGTGTTGTATTAATCCATAGTCCAGTGATATTTTGCAGCACATGAAGTCATATTTTCCTACCAGAATTACAGAATAATTTGCCACACACTTCATAGCTAACGTTGTGTGACATCTAGGGACAGTGACATGTCACCTGGGCCACCTCACAGCTGTACCTGAGTACAGCAGTAAGAGTACCACAGAGCTGATGGCCTTTGCAGTCCTTAAGAAGAGAGAGCTGAAAGCTCAATATCTGAGGGCAAAGAGGATTAAAGAAAGCAAAGATATTTGTCATTTCATACAGTTCACTTGTTCCCATGCTCATCAAATTCTCAAGAATCAATTAATCAGCAGAAGCCACAACAATTAAATGTCCCTACACTGATGACTGACCAAAGTAAATGTGAAAATCATTCATCTCAGTGTAATTTGTTTTGACATGAACCAAGGAAGATTGCAGAATCATAACTGTTTTCCTGTTGCAAAAATAACTATATTCTTCTTTCAGAAATATAGGTTTTATTTTGGTCCCACAAATGACAAATGCATTTTTCTTGATTTATTACCTGATTAAGGCTGTTCTTGAATAGTGTCTATTGTTGGAGATAAGGATCAGAAAACTGGATTATGTATGATTACACGTCTCTGTGCTCCAGAAGTATTTTTCATATTTAACTGCACTTCACAAAACACTACTGGCATTCTAAAAAGTAGTCAGCAAAAAGGGCCTTTATGACCCCTCTAAAGATCTGCTTAATATGCCAAATTCTATCAGAATGATGAAGACTCGTCTAGTCACTGTGGCAAAAATCCCATAAATCTGGCCTGGGGCCTGTTTTGCACCTTGGATTAAATATCCAGGATGTCTCTTTGCTATTTGCCATTTTAGTGTTGAGGAATGCTTTCTTAATATCTGATGATTTTTCTAATGATTTCTGGTGATCTACCAGAGAAGCCAACTTATCCAATTTCATAGAGAACAGGTGCACAAAGAGGAGATGAATTTGGTGGGGGTTTTTGACACTGTACTGCAATGATTCAAAGATCAGGCAAGGGTTTTCAGCAAATGTCCACTCTACACAGACTTAAAGCAAAACTGTCCTTCCTGACCACAGCTGTATGAGTGTTGTACTTACAGAATGACAGTGGCAGTTTATCAGCACATTCTCAATATCCTCTTAGCAGAACTGGAATTTAAAGTATAAACAAAGAGAATCAGTCCTTAGTCTCCATAGTAATACTGGATAAGGGAACTACTCTTGTTTACCCTGAAGTAAAGTTATTCTGTGCAGAATCTAGAAAAAGGGCACCACAGAATGACAAATTAATAATTTTTATTCTTCAGTTAACTTTGAGACACTGATTAAAATCCCTCTACAGACCTATTACAGTTTTTCTAAAGTTATTAGATGAGTCCTCAGCAGCCCTGCATTTAACCTTGGCCAATCAGTAATAGAATGACCTTGTCCATCTCTTTATGCTATTTCACTGTAATGCAAAGGGGCACCTTGAGCCTTTTCCCTTTAGAGAAGAACACAAGTGTACTGAGGGGGTTTTTTTGTGTATAAGCTCAGCCTGAGGTGGTAGATCAAGGCTTCAAAAGCAGATCTGGTAATTTTTTTTGAAACCAAACTGAAGAACTTAGCTTGCCATGGTGTGGCTACTGCTACATAGATTTCATCGATAATCATATTGAATCAAAATTACTTTTGTGGCTTCTGGCACCTTCTGAAGAATTTTTTTCATTCCCCTTAGGAAAATACCAGTTTTCACACAGCTTCTATATTTGCCACCTGCTAAGAGTATCCTTTTCCCAAGGACTTCCAAGGATTTTGATTCAAGTTTGCTGTTTATAAGCCCAGAGGGGAATAAACTGACTATTCTGCTCTAGATTTGCTTTTCTCCTTGAGTCTATTTTCCTTTTGTCCCATTTCCTCTACAGCAAAGACAGAATTTAAAGGGGAGATGTTTTTTACACAGCTCAGATTTATGTTTTTTCCATCTTCTCTGCTGTACAATTTTTATCCTCCCAGTAAGACTTTGATTTCTGGGCTATGAATCATTTTCTTGTGTATTACTTCTATTATCTGTAATCTTCAAAATGTGGAGGAGGAAGCAGCTGCATTGACTGTGGTTCTTTCTAAGCTGTTGTCATGAAGACCAGTATCAGCAATGTGCTTGTAGAACCTGAAGAGACAGACAAAAAATATCCCCTTGACAGATAACAGAAGCTCAGGAACAAATCAAAACTCAGTTTTTTCATCAGTGCATTGATTTTGTTTGAGCATGTATGCATATGACTGTGCACATGTGTTCAGGGGAAATATACCTTGAGTTCTTTTTTTCAGTGATTTTGATTATGGCTCATTGTTTCTCCTTTCATTACCTATGCCTTGTTTCTTTAGCTTATAAATATCACTTCTGGCTTTGCTCCTTTTAGAATGTTCCAGCAGAGTTGGTTTATTTATTCAGACAGTGGTATGGCCATGCACGTTTTTTGTGACTCTGTCACGTTTTTGTATTGAAACCACTGTGTAGTTATCTAAACCAGACAGCCACTTCCAGGGTCATGGCTTAGAGGTGGGTATCCTTGGTAAAGTGTGGGCTTGTATTCCGTAAGTATTTCTTATTCATCACCTGTGCAGGTTGGTGATTCAGAACTGTCACTTGTAATGAAAATAAATTAACTGTTTCATGTGCATGCTAAATCCATTTTCATTACATTGCAAACTGGGGACTCTTTCAACATGCTGAACTTGTTTTTCAAGGGTACTACCTGAGTTTCAGGGGAAAAAAATAGCATAGCCTTACAATGCAGTTTCCAGTTACACATTAAACTTATGTCCGAGGTCAATTCTCTAGCAGGATATGCAGTGTGTCGACTCAGACAGATCTGCAATGCTGTTACTGTTACATACATAGGTGAGCTGGAAAGTATCCCAGAAAAAAAAAAAATCACCAAACAAACACAATGTATTTGAATTATTGAAAGATTCGACTGGAATTGATCCTCTACTGGAAGTAGAAACAATTTACTCCTACTCTATCTTAGACAACATTCCAGTTACATAGTGACTTGCCTTACAGGTTAATGAAAGTGAAAACACTGTATCAAATGAAAATTAACATCAGTGATACCCCCTACCAAAAAACAAAACCCGGCCAGAGTGCTTTCAGAAAAATACAAAAATTTGTCTTTTGAAACTCCTGAAGCAATGATTCTGCCGGAGGCTTGTGTGGTGGATCTGAAATTTAGGCAATTCCCTTTTGAGTTGTTAATTACTTCTCTCCCACTAAGGTTAGAAAACCAGTGAAAATCTCTCGATTTTTCTACATTTCCCTTTTCTTTTTTTTTCTTTTTGCTTGTATTGCTATATATATCTACATACATTTTTATATTACTGTTATTAATTTCTTATGATTTTCAAATAAATTGTGATAAGTTCAGTAAGGAAAATACAAATCAAAACTTGATCCATCTAAGAGTTTAAATTTTTTTTGCTGGTACCTATAGGTGCCTTGAGTACCCATGAAAATTTGTCTGCTGTATTTCCACATCTATTACCACAGCGTGTCTTTATGTGCTGCACTGGATTGTAAATTGTGCTATTCAAGGGGAAATACAGATTCATCCAAAGAACATAAAGACATTGTACTTGCTGCTTATCACAGTTGTTCCAGTGCTACCAGCAAAACAGGAGAAAGAAAAGTCTCCTTTCAATAAAAGCAGCCTGCCAACCAAGTGCTGCCAGAAGTACTATTTGATTTTTTCAGTGGATAATGTTGAGGGTGACAAAACTACAGTCTTCAGTTCAGATTTGGGAAAGAATCTTTGCTTTAGTTAATCAAACTGCTGAGGTTATCTTTCATATGCAATTGCTTTCCTCAGAGACCCAAGAGAAAAAAAATTACTCACTAGGTCATTTTTCTGTAACTTTTGAAGCAAAAAAATCCATTCTTTTGCAGTTGTTTAACATCCAATTTAAATATTGTCATTTCTCATTCTTAAGGCTTCCCTTCACCTTTAACCCTGCTTCATAATGCATAATTAAATTTATTGTGAAGTTTAACTAGAATTTATTTTCATCTTCATGCAGAAATATTTTCTCTAGGAAGCTGTGCTTAAATGCCCTCCTGTGGAGTCTTAATGTTTCTAAGAGAACTCTTCATTTTCTCACCTCCCAGGAAAACTTAGATTGTGGCCTGTTATCTCATACAAGCATAGGCTGTTTCTGGACATGTAAATAAAACTTTGCCTGTCTTGAAAATAGCAGCTGGAAAATTTTCATTGGTCTCATGAATTTAGGGCATTTCTCTGTCATAGTGACACGTGACAGGAAATTTAAAGGTGGATATGGGATAAAGTATGTCCTTCTCGTACATGTGTTCTTGTATCCTTCCTAAGCAGCCAAATGCTCCAAGTGCTGGCATTCTGGCTGTTAGCTTTGTCATCCTTTTTAATTGGAACCAGTTCTCTATGACTACACTCAAAAGTGATTCCCTGATGTTGTCCACCAAAAACTTTTGAATTTAATTGAGGACTTCCTGTTATGTGTGTTTTCAGCAAGATAAGCACTACTTTAGATGATCCATCGTGAATATATCTGAATATAATATATCTGAAATTGCAAATCAGCTGGAATTGTCTTTGAGTTTAGGTGATGGGGAGTGGTAGGCAGTGTGAACAGCATTTGAACGTGCGTGGTTGGAATTATTTAAGTTCCAAAAACATTTTCTTTCTTTGTGATAGTACTTAAACCTAGCTAATCATTCTAGACACTTTTCTCCTACCCCTTTACATTTGTACAGCAGGAAACATTTTGGCCTAGATATTTGGGACAAATTAGTCTCCATAGAACTGTAAGATTCTGCGAGTGCTCTTTCTACATAAAGCTCTGTTTTGCTTCTTTTTTGATATCATCTCAAAACCCACAGGGAATTGGTAGCATTAATGATTTATAAGCTCTCAGTGTTTCTACAGTACACGACCTTTACTGAGGTTTATTACATGGTCATAAAATTCTCTTTCAGTTCAAACTTTGAATACATGTGTATCCATGGAATAAATGCTTGTAAAATGACACAGAAACATATTGACTCATAGTATATATATGAATATTCTCTATTGCATCCCACTCACTGTCAGGTTTTGTTCTGTTTCCTTTCTGAAAGCAAATCCTACCCATGAGAGCTGCTTATCTCACAGAGCAGGAAAAAGTACAGATCGCACACAGTTTAACCATTTTCCTATTGGACATGTCTTTTTATGCCTGACTGAAGCAACAGGATGCCTGCAAATAGCACAAGAGAAAAAAGTAACAATAGAATCAATTTTAATTTTGGCAAATTAGAAAAATAATGTCCCATATAGTTTGTGCCACATGAACATCAGTAACCCAAGGTAAAAAGTAAAAATGTGGATTTGTTTCCATAAGAATATACCAAGGAAAGATCATTTGAACCACAAGCAATGGCTCTTGATGCAGTTTGAGACCCTTTTTTAAAATCCTTTTTCAGCTTTGCAAAGATCCAGTAGTGCCTGGGTGCTTTGTTCAAAAGAGTGAGATTTATGACACTTTTGCCTAGTACCTGGTAGTGTATGAAAGTATTATAAATTACACTGTCACTCAGTGTGTATTTTCATTATGAATGCAATTTACATTGCTGGAGACTTTTCCTTAAGGTCATGAAGGCAGTATGCTCTGAGTATCTGTTTTGATAGGAAATGCATTTCAGCCTGTTCATCTTCACTGTTTATCTGCCTGTAGTTACTTTCCCTGTGCATCCTCTACTACTTTTGAAAAGGAGAGTCACACCTGTTTCACATGTATGTGAATGTAGGTAGAAAGAATAACACAACTCCACAATTTACATCTCCACCCTTCCCGGATTCATCATGAAATGTAAATCTGACAGCAAACTTTTAAGATAGGAATTGACCTGCCTATTATCGAATAATTTTAATTCTCATATGCATTCAATTCTACCTAAATGTATACGTTGGTATAAACTACAGAAGCCAGTTCATTCAAATATCAATGAACTAATAAATTTTGCTCTTTTTACATATTTGCTGAAGTAATGAAAACATATGACAATCAATGCCCATGTTCAATTCTCCGACTGATCATAAAAGGAAAAAATGGTGAAGTTCCATAGAGGAGTTACGAGCTTTATGTTTCAGAGATACAGAATTCAAATGCAATTAAGAGCTAATTTTATTCAAGTTCTCCTCATCATTATGATTATACTGCAGTTAATTTTATCTTCTTTAATGCAAAAATATAAGTATCTGAAGCAGTTCATGTAAAGTATTGTCTCTAGATTCCTAGGGAATCTAAGCAAGCATCGTTAGTCTGATAGATGACATACAGTAGCAGTTCATATTAAACTCAAATCCTCTTGAAGTTATGCTTTAATTATAGTTTCAAACATTTTACCATCTCTGTGATTGTAATGCATATTACTATCTTACCTCTTACCTGAAGCAAAATAAGAAAAGCAATCGTGCGGGATACAAAAAAAATCTAAGAATTAAATGATGGGAGAATTCCCACAGTGTATAGACAAGTGATGAGAAGGAGATGTCAGTAAAGCCATAAGGAATTAGGAGAACCTGTGACTAAACTGGGGATTGAGAAGTTGCTGGAATCCTGTCTATTACATGTACAAATTTGCAGCCACCTTTAAATTTCACCCCATTAGTCTGAGTTTTCTTAGAAATGAGGTATAATAGGGAGGGAATTATAGATATTTATTTTTTTGGATTGAACTCTTTCTCACTTTAATACTTTTGGCCTGTGCATTCCTGCATCACTGACTGACATTTAAAGAGCAGAAAGATCAGAAAAAGCCAGAGAATGATTGAAGGTGAGGTAGAGTGAAGTCAGTGTCATTCATCCCTATGTGTAAGTTATGTAAATTCAGTCTCATTTAGACATAGATAAGTGATTGGCAGCAGGATGGGGGACAGCCATTTATAGCCTCACAGCACCTAATATCTGACACACAACACAAAGTGTCTCAGTAATACTTAAAATGTTCAATCACCAAGATGGAAAAACTAATAAGAAGAAGTTGGAGACCTTTGGTACTCGTTTAACTTGCACCGCTGATCTCCATGCTAGGGAGCCAAGCTAACTCTAATTATGTCTAAATACAAGCATTTACAATGGTTGAACCTTTTCTATCCAATGATAGAATAAAAAGGAAGGTCGGGGATGTATTCCACAATCACAGCTGCTATTCGTAATGATTTCTCATCCCACAGGCTGCTCTCCCCATCCTTTAACTGTAAGACTGAATTTTGACAGCTTCAGTTCAAAACCTTCCCATAATCAAGTCCTATTATATAGGTTTATATATTGTTATACACATGCTTTCCAGAATTTTTGAAGGAATGTTACCTGATCCTTCTCTCTTTCAGTGAAGCAGGTCATTCTAGATTTTCATGTAGAACTGTGATGCAGTTCCCAAAGGAAACTATTAACACAGGGTTGCAAAGTTGTGCATTTTTATCAAGTGATTAGAAGTCTGAACTGTTAAAAGGGAATATAGTAATAGTTTAAGAGAAGTGGAATACATATATCAAAAATTAACCTCCTATTTCTTTTCTCTGATCTATTTTTTAACATTTTTTTCTGACCTTTGTCTTCTATGGAAAACTTGCAAATGTGGGAGAGAAAGGGCTAGAAAACTGTAAGAAAAATATGAAGTATTGCCTACTTACTCTTTTTTCCAATGATAATGCTATAGATAACTTCCACTGTTAAATTTCTGAGTTTGAATATGCTGGGTTCCAAATGAATGCTGCTTCAACCTGTGAGGTGCCATAAATTAGAAATTTTCAGAGTAAAGGTTGCAATTCCCCTTCATTCTTCCTCTTTTCTGTGCTTAAACTTGCCTTTTGTGAGGTGCCAGCTTGGTTCTTTAAGGCAAAAAAAGAAGAAACTTGAAAAGGCTGATAACTTTAGTCAAGGCTTTAATTTTGAATCAGCTCAGATAGAATTAAAAGGAGATGAGGGGGACATCCTTTCCCTTACAAAATACTATCTTTTTTGTCATTAAAGAAATTAAGAGCAGTTCTATCCATTTCCTGGCATGAGCTTACAGTAATCTGTCCCTCGAAGACATTAGCTAAGCTTGCAGAATCATGAAGCTTTCAACCTTACAATACTAAGCAGCAAATTTTAACATTTTTATGTGCCTTTATTTCAACTCTCATTTGTGAAGAAACATCTCCACTCATCTCCACATCTGATTTGGTCTAATTCAGAGGAGCAATATTTTTCATGAGAACAGCTTTCAAAGAAGCAGTTATGGAAAGAGAGCCAGTAGTGATTTATGGTTTCAAAAGTTTCTTTTCAGCCTGTTCTTTAGCTAATCAATTTCCAGCATGCCCACTGTATCTATATTTTGTTATTTGTCCTTGGTTTCATGAACTCCTGCTGATGGAAAACTTTTGCCTTGTCACTCCAAATAGATCTGCTTTTGAAAACTGAGGAACTAAATCAGTGTAAATCAATCATTACACACAGAACATAGTTCATGTATCTGTGTTCAAGTAACTTCCATTATCATTTCTTTTAGATTAGCTATGACAAGATTAAATTTAAAAGAATTTATTGTTATGAACTGTTCTTGTGTCTTTGTATTTCAGAGTGAGGCAGAAGTAAATTTCATCTACAGCTGGCAGGATATCTTCCAGGAAAGTTAAGATGTTCCCAAAAATTTAGAAAAGGGATTCTTCCAGGAAATTCTTTAATTTCCCATCCCAAAAGAAGACCAAATTCTCTGAAATTCTTGCCATGTAAACTCTGAAAATATAAGTCATTTGAAACAGAACACATTGGTTATCAAGTTCTCACCAATAGAAGGACATCATTGTGACTTTGATTTTCAACATTTTACAAAAGAGCTTTTTTCATCACTGATTAACTATATTTCATAAATGAAGTTTTGAACTAAATGCCTGTTTAAAATGTCCAAATCAGAGTAAAATTTTCAAACCAATCAGCTCAGGGTAGTTACATTTCATTCACAGTTTCAAACAACTTTCAATTTCCTTTAAAACTCTCAAAAGCTTCAATATTTTCTAAAAATGATAAGGTCTTGCTAGAAAACTAAACTAAATTTAATATTTCCTTCATGGGAGAGGCTCTCCTTCTTTCCTTTCTATAAATGCAAAATAACTCCCTATGCTGAGATAGAGATTTTGGAGATTTCACTTCTGTAAAATAAAAGTAAACATTCCTGAAGAAGCCTCAGTCCTGTTTAAATCATAATGTAATTAACTGACACTTTACCCCTCCTAATCCTGAAGTTGTCTCTCTATATCACCATGTAGAGAGTGCTTGTCCCTATTCTCTGTGCACATGCTGTATTTCAGGTGGCTAATCTGATTGTTCTCCATAATATTATTAGGCAATTTTAGGATCCCATAAGGACAGCCAGTCATTAAATAAAAATGTTATTATCATACAGATTGTTGCAGCTATCCCAGCCTCAGAAAATCTGTAGCAGTGCAGGGCAAGATACAGGCAAATAAAATTAAGATGCTTAAAGAAATAGGCCATTTTTGAAGAAAATAGTAGACCAGCATCTGAAGCTGTAAATTCACGATGTGTCTCATTGTTATCTGTTCAATAACAATTTCCTATGGCAACAGGAAAGGAAGGCTGTTTTGTTGATTTTTTGCTTGAATCCATGGACTGTTGGAATACCTAAATAACAAAAATGTGTAGGCTTTCATTATTGTAGCTCTTTATCTTTTTAGCACTTAACTAAAAGTTAATTTCTAGAAAGATAAAAAATTGATAAATTTATTTCTCATTGTAATGAAAATATTTTCTGAAATGGGGATGGGGGATAAGCAAATCCAGTCACCTCAGACTCTCCTCACACTTCACAAGCTTCAGTCCTCACATGCTTGTTGAATATATGATACCTTGTTAACCAGGAAAAGGGCAGAGATCACAGGCTGACTGTTTTAATGAGTCAAGACCTGTAAGTCAGGCCTTTCTTTCTCCTGGGTTTTACAAGACAATCCTGCTAACAGGTAACTAGTACTGGTGCAGTAGCTCAACCAACACCTGGATGATGCCTTTCCACATGTGGCTTTCTTTAGCTGCTACTAACCACACAGACAAGCAGCTGGGAGACCACTGTGGTTTGTTTGGGTCTGCCTAGCTATCAGAACATCTTTAGTGTTCTGAAGAGAATATAAATGGCAAAAAAATTGCCTCAGTTCCTTCCTGGTGACATCCTAACAAACCAGAGACCCAGTGATATATATCAGGAGCTGCATTGCCTATCTCCATCAATCCTCCTGGAATCACTTCGAAAAAAACTTGTCAAAATCCTGGAAATCCCTAGGTAATTACTAGCCCACGTAATTAAGTTCTCTTCACTCACATCCAAAAATACATGAGCAAAACCCCAAACCAAGAGAGATTCTTAACCAATAAGAAATTGCATATATGGGTAGTGTCTTACCAGGACAAAACAAGATAGTGTTCTGCCTCCAAAAAATACATTTTATGTTGAAAGAAAATGTGACATGTAAGACTATAAAACTCAATTTATATCAGCACTATTCTATGCAGTACCACGCATGAAAATAAGGAAATTACTCCATGATTTTCTACACAATTTCTTTTCCTTGAGTTCTGTGTAAGAACCAAAATTATTCTTGATTAATATTCAGATGTTTCTAACATGAACCTGCAAATTTACTTTTCTTGGCTCCATGAATTCTGAATTCTGTAGACTGTATAAAATATACATGGTAGTGAGAATTATTAGACTTGACCTTTTCCCTGAGACCTTTGGAGAAGTGGTGAGTTGTGCTATAGATTTCTCTCTCCACCTTGTTACTAGTCCCCTCTTTCCTAGTTGCACTCACCTTTGAAGAGACTTAGGCAAGTAAACATCATCACTTATCACAAAAAGCAAGCCAGGGGCCCTCCACATCTCCTCCCTCTTATTTACACATGAAGAGTCAGTAGTTCATAGCGACTGAGCTATGATCAAGGAAATTAAATTCATTAGTAAAACAAGAAACATTCCAGACGCACAGCTTGAATTATTCAGCTGAGGAACTAATTAAAGACAGATAGCTGAGTGGGTAATGAATAAACAGACACTATTGTGGGTAGAAATAGCTAGCACAAATATGTGTATTCCCTGTTATATTTCATGGGAAAGTAAATTATGACATATACTGAAGCAAATTGAACAGTAAGAGCTCTCCTGAAGCTTTTAAGTGCAGACTATCCTTAAAGGTGGGAAGCAGGCATCAGGATCAGCAAATGGAGCCCCTGCAATGGTGCTTTTGCAGCTCCCAGCTTTCCATCACAAGGGTCTGTGCTGCCTGCAGCTCTCACACAGTGAAAGTAGGCCAAGGCTTGCCTAGTCCATCGTGCATTCCCTGAGCAGGAGCACAGACCTGTTTGACCATCTGAACAAGAGGCTTTGAATGACTTTTTCTTTCTGCACGCCCTTTCCTTACCCACGACTTCTGTGCCTCCAGCCAAGTGATCCTTCTATGGGCACTCACCAGTGCAGCGCTCCTGGGATGTCACATACTGGTGCCAGGGAGTGCCCAGATAGGGTAACCAAGGAGGTGATAGGAAATATCTGCCCATTAACATCGAGTAGCACTGCAGACTTCAGCATTTGAAGAGGATCAGATTGTTTCTGCAAGGAGCAGATGCAAATGGCAAGGCTGCCTGTAGCTGTTAAAAGGCTTAATGTTGTCTTTTTTTATCAGATTTGTAGACTGCGATATGCTGAACACCAGCCATTTCCAGAGGCTGCTTTTTTGCACAGCAGTCTGTAAATGAGCAGAGAAAGCACTTTTCATGACATGAAGGAAGCCAAAAGATGTATGAGCTTTGAAAATGCAGATAGAGGAGAACTCCTAGGGGAGATCAAATAGCTATTTACTAGATGAAAAACAATATTAAGCTGAAGTTAAGTTTGCCAATGCTTATCACCAAACTGGAAGTTGAATGCACAGTTTTGAATGTATCAGTGTGAAAGTAAATCCTACCATCCTAACCACTGGTGGTATAGATTGCTAAACACTTCTATGATATTCTATCTTCTAGCAGAAGATGGTGTGGCTCGCATAGGAAGTACAGCTTGTATATTCTTAATTTTCACGTACGAGGTCAGGGAGAAGGAGAGTCAGTTATAAAGTTTAGTCTACCTAAGTCTGTATTTCTGTACTCACAGGTACTCATATGTTTAATTTTCCTTGTAGTGTTAAGGCCCTTTTGAAATTTATAAGGGGCAGAGAGATGGAGGGATCCAGTCAGTAGGAGTTCAGACAGCTGGCTGCACTAATAACCAACTTCTTGGCTTAGAGGTACCACTAAATCCCCTGTAGCTACTGTCCTTGAAGCTGCTGGAAGCCTTCTGCAGTGAACTTCACAATCTCCGTGGCTGCAGGCAACTATAAAAAAACCAAGATATTCTGTTATTCTGTTTGGTGCTTGAATCTACTCTAGTCTTTTTACCCAAGGCATTTATCCCAGACTATCTAGGATCATGAGCTGGTAGCCTAGGCTTTGTTTGCTTCCATAAAATGGAGGAAATCCATCACATTTCCAGAAAGGGTGATATAAATAACTTGACAATTGATCATGTGTGCTCCAGCTTGCTTGTGTGTTCCAGGTTAGTTTGTTTCATTTAGTGATATTGAACAGCAGATGGAAACAAAATGCTGTTTTTTTCTCTGCTGCCTGTAAATAAACACTGTCTTACTCCTTCTACCTCTGCATTTATGAAAGATAGGCATATGTAGCCCAAATATTCAGCATTAAGCTTATAAGTTTAAATAGAAGTTATTTCATACTCTTTAGACAGATTAAGACTACCAGGTGTAAATTTAGACTCGACATCATAATATATATTGGTTGAGCTGCTTTTATGGTCTTAACCACACTATACTGCTTCCTGCAGCCACATCTACAATTTATATAAAAGATACACTCCAGGGAAAAAAAAAGAAGCTCTTGCAAAAAGTACCTGGTATTTCCATGCAGCTTTTATAGTGTTTTTAAAAATCAATTAAATGCATTTTGCCCTGCTCACATTTATAATATTTTAGGTCTCCTCTTATTCCAAAAATGGTTTAAAGAAATCCTTTGGCACAAGGCTAAATGGACACTGTAGCATCAAGAGCTGCTGCCAACTGTACCCCGGATGAATTAGTAATTCCTGGAGTACTGCTTTGCAATTTTTTTAAAAGTACTTAAAGTAATAGACATCTAGGAAACAATGTAGCTGTCATTTAAAAAGTCAACATTTATGGAGAATTTACTGAGCCAGATTTTTGCATGTGCAACACTAAAGGGCTGACACACTCACCTCAGGCTCAGCTGAATCCCTGTTGTCAGGGCCCACAGTCAAAGTATTCACCATCCAAAATGCTCATGTCTCTGTAACTTTGAAATAGAGAATGCAAGAAAAAAGACACTTTGCAAATATAACATGGAAGGATCTTAGCTCTTACATGAAAGATATGCTCTTTTGAAATCTAACATATATCTTTTATATTTTTATCTGTGTTGATTTTTTTTTTTTAACCCCAAAGTAACTTTGGCCTCTTGCAGTTGTTTTTGGGAGATTTTGTTGTTCTTGCTGTTGTTCTTGTTTGGTTTTGTTTGTTTGTTGGGGGTTTATATTTTCTATATTCTGAATTCATTTTCCTATCTCCTTCTCCCAGAGTTAATATCTCCCAGAGATACTAATACACTGCTGGAAGCAGAGTGAGGGCAGAAAGAGAACAGCTTCATGTAATTCAAAAGCACATTCATATCAGTGTGCCAGAGCTTGTCTGGCTCTCTGCCGTGCCCAGAAGGTGAGGAGTTGCCTTCAGAACTCTACTGTTTTCAGCAGTAAAGACAAAGTCTCGCAGTACCATTTCCACATCAAATTTACTTTCAGTTCATCAAGCATCAGAGATGAGCTGTCTGGAGACAGCTCTATCAGCCCTGCTGTGCACAGAACTTTGGGAATCACAATTCCTTTCTTTAACTGCTGATGCTCAACAGTATATCTTAAATACAAATTCATTCAAAAAGTTGTTGGAATTCAAATTTTGAGTGGAAATTAAAATCATTCATTGTCATGATTCTACTTTACTTTTGTTTGGGATTGGGGAATACATGAAAAAAAATTAGAAGAATGTAAATTTTCAGGTTTTATTTTAATGGAGAAAAATTTTAAATGCTAAAAGCCGTGCTGTTTCCACTCTGAAAGTGTTTCCAGGGTGGTATATGAACTTCATTATACATTATGACAAGTGTAGATTAACAAGTATTTTTATTTTTTCCCCACACAAAAGCTCCCTGAAACATACCAGAGTCTCAAGTTCAACATGAATTGTAAGAAAGAAATGTACAGCATATTCACCATAATGCATCCCACGAGATTTCCAGAGTGTTAGCAATATAATAGCTGTATTTTTATATTTTTGAGCTGTATTTTTGATCCCAAGGTACTCTGAAGCTATTTTTTTAGACACAAACAAGTTTACTCACTGCTGACTTACAGTGCTGTAGGATACACTGTTCAGCAGCATATCAAAACTTTAACCCAAATGAGTTTCATGAAGTTACTAGGGAAATTTAGGAGGGTAGGTTGCAATTGCCCAAATTTTAGCTTTACAACAGATGAACACTGCTCTTTCTGAAAACATCTTTTGATTTTCAGTACCCTTAGCAAAGGAAACTGCAAAAATATTTCTTCACAAAATAATATAGTTTTGCATGGGAAGTCCTTGTCACAGGACTCTACAAATTTTACATCATTCATAAAGGGACTGACAAATTCAAGGAGGAAAATAATACACAGAGTTATTAAATATATTGACACGTCTCTGTTACAGAGTGTTTGAGGTACAGACTTGTGAGTGTTCAGAAAACATTGACAGGAAGTCTTAATATCTGCTTCTCCTGGCATTGTACTCTCTGCAAGACATTCACAATTGTCTTGGGCATAAGAAAGCTGGATGGACCTCCACTGTGACATTATCTTCTTAATTTTACAACTAAATTCTTACAGGAGAGGTCAGCCCAGATCAAATACCTCAAAGGTAATGATATTGGAACCAGTACAGCAGAGCAATTAATGGCCATTTTCAACATTAAGCAAATGCTTAAATGCCATAATCTAAAATAGAATAGCATGATTTAGTGAAGTGATAGTAATAATATTATTCTAATTATTTTTTCTGTAAAGTAACAGTACCATATAAATAATAAAAATATAGTCGTTGTCATGTGTCCCAATAACTTTTCTTTGGCTCATTTAATTATATTCTTAATAGATGTGAAAGTAAAATCCTTGCAAAGGGAGAATATTTTTTCTATAGCTCCAGAGGAAATTTTATATTCAGTTCATATTATTTTTGTGACATGAGCTAGCTCATGATGTTCACCAATATTTTAATTTGGAAAAAGAAAATAAATCAGTCTCTCTGTTTCAGTTTTTAGTGGCCCATCAGAAACAGAGCAATAGTTTAAATGAACAATTTAATTTGTATTCTCACTATGAATATTTGATCTAAATTAAGTGCCAGATTACCTTTCCCTACTGTTCCTGCTGACAAAGTTAATTTTCTTTTTCATTTCAAATTCAGTGACAAGCAGCTGCATTACTCCCAGACAAAGGAAAGCCCACCTTTTATTAGTGTAGTTTAAAAGATTTATACTTTGAAACACCATAAGACAGCATTTAACTATTCATTTCAACTAGAAACAGATAACATTCAAGGAAATCAATGTATTTAAAACATATTTTGCTTATGCTTAATTCACCATTAAGGAGATGGCATAACCAAAGAGGGAACTTTGTGCATACACAGACACCATTAATCGTTCTGATGTTCCTACTGGGACTTTGAAAATTTTGTCTTCTAGGGGTGAGACAAGGGTCATTACTAAATGACCAGTGAAATCTGTTGGTTGAGTCAGATAATGACCAGAAACTCCATGGTCTTAAAAAAATTTTTTTCATAATGCTAAGAATTATGAACTTCTTAGCATTATGAAATGAAATCCTTGGAATTCAACTTTCTGAATTACTAATGCTCCTAAGCAATTTTTAGGAACTTTTTGAATGTTGGCCTCCCTTGGGAAAATGTGGCAGTGCTGCACTCATTGCATTCTAAGTAAAACAAATAGATGCCTTGGTCAGTTATGATTATGCTGCACAAAATACTATATTCTGATAAAGGATGTAGCTCCCTCAGTTGCCTCATCACTGCAACTGTGGTGTGAAAGCAAGGCCAGGTTTAGGAAAATAAGTGCTATAAGTGTATCTATTTTTCCCTGAAGACAATGTATGCACACACGCCTAGGTTTTGATATTCAGCAGGTCATGTTGGTTCCTGTGTGACAGCATGTGGTATCATGATATAACCCACTGCAGACTGAGCCTGCAGTTGAAGGAGAGGCTCTTTCCTTGAATCCTGTGGGGTTTTGGAGAGGAAGTTTGTATATTCAGGAGAGCCATTTCAAAGGGAGAACTCTGAAGTGTGCCAGTATGTGTCATCATATATTTGCAGTTAAGTTTCTGTATTCTTTTCTGTTCCTTTCTTTTGTACTAAGATGGTGTAGAAGTTTCTTTCTTCTTTTCTTTCTGTCTTCAAGACCTCACTGCTAAAACGGCTGAGACACAACCGTGCAATAGGGGAGAAGTGGTTGGCCACTGACATTGTAGAATACATGTCGTGATTACAAAAATTGAGAGTAGGCAATGGAAGCAGTGTAAGAATGATAAAAACTGAATGAATACTCTTTTTCCCAAAGTAGAAATGCAGTGTTTTCTTGGGTGAGTGCTGATGGCTGATGATTTAGAGATTCTGGGATCTTTTTAAGGATATGCCCTGGCTAAGGACAAGAAACTTCTCTTCACAGTATTCAACTAGGTCTTATATATGTTGCCTCCAGAATTCCTCACCAAAGTCTTTGGATTAAGAAGTGAATTAGCACTGGAATTGGTTGAATCAAAACCTCCTAGATATTGAGCTTTGGGCAATTAGCACTTTGTTTCACTCATGTTAATAATAAAATAGTCATAAGCAGATCATGAAATTTAAAATTGGAACTTGGAATACAATTTTAATCTTAATAGATCAAAACACAGATTGTGAAGCTTGATGTTACTAAAGCTGTTAACATGTTTATATGCTATTTCTTTTGTGCATATGCTCAACTACCACCCTCAGCAATAAACAATTTGATATTCTTCTCATCATAATTTAAAACCATATATAGAAAAGAATGACCACAAACTAATTTTAATTTTAATTTGTGGAATTTTATCATTCCCATAATGGAAGAAAATAGCAGCACCTTCCTCATCAAAGGCTCTGGGAAAAAAAACAGTTTGGAAAATTACAGTAAGATGTTTATGTGAGTTTATGAACATCAAGTATGATCTGGAACCCATTTAACATATTGCAGACAACTTCATAGGTAGGAAGTGATATATTTGTTGCAGGCTCAGACATGCAGAGAATAAACAGATCAGTTTGGGCCACCTGGAGAAAGCAGGCTTATCATTTCTTCATACCTCCCCGCTGCTCGCTTCTCATTCCACCAGGGTATAGCTTGCTTATAATTTTGAGAGACAGAACTAAAAGTCCATGGAAACCTTGCTTGTTGTCAGATATGAGGAGAGTGTATAAACACTGTCCGGGGGGAGTTCAAAATAAAAGCCACTATATCAAAAGAAAGTGTTTTTAATTTCTACATAATACTGAAAACAAAATTAGGAAATGGTATTCCCTAAGGAAAATGCAAGAAAGTGAGTTCAAGTCCTGGTACACTTGAAAAAAAATGCTGGTAGGACACTGAGCATTTCTGTCCATCCAGCTCAGTGCTATCAGGGATACTTTGAGGCTGTGTTCAATCCATCTTTTCATCCCTTATTTTTCCCCTGGAGGAGAATTCTGATATCAGAATCACAAACATGATTGAAAGTATTTGTATAGTGGACTTATTTTGGGTAATAATATTTTGCATGTTTCTTCATGATTTGTCATGATTTCCAGAGTCAAGTATTGCCTGCTAATACCAATTAGAACAAAAGTCAAAGACTACTTAAACAAACTCTTAGAAATATACCACTGATATATTCATGCAGTGTATTTTTGTGCAAAAAGCAATCAGTTACTATTCACAAAGAGAGACTAGAGCACAGACAAAGTCTAAAAAACACTTTATGTATCTCTGGTTTAAATATCTGATTCCCATAAAATGTGACACTGAGTTGAGTTCTCATTATTTGTAAAATTAGTGAATTTTAAATATATTGCACCTAGCAGATTTTTAGGGAATTTCTAGAAGATCTTATTTGCAAGTTTTTATGTGGAAAACCCAAGAAATTTTGACTTCATTTGCATCTGAGAAGAACAAGTAACAGAAGAGGTGGAAAGTCTTTATGGTATTCAAACCTGGTTTGAGAAGCCTCTCAGTGGTTTAACTCTCAGCTGTAAGAGCCACACAAGAAGTTAGAAAATTAAGGGAGGGAAAAAGCAGTAGGCTGAACACAGGCTCCCTCCTTACAACATTTTCCTTAGATGTGTGAACTAGCACCCTTCCTTAAAAAAGAACTGGAAGAGTTTTAGATGTAATTGATCAAAGCACAAACCGTGTGCTGGCTTCATCCTTATTCAGAATTAGTTAAGCTTAATTAATGTTTATGTGAGGATAAATTTTTTTCTGAAACATTGATGATGCAGTGGACCAAGCCTTTAATATTAAAGCGTACTTTAAAGGCAACAACTCAAACTGCACCTTCTAATGCTGTTCTAAAGCATTTGTTAACTGCTGATATAACTATTACAATACCAAATACTGAATAAATACCAATTCCACAGCTTTAGTAACAAAAATTTCGAATAGAAGACCACATTTCCTCCCAAACTGTGAGCTGACTTTCATTTGCTGGACTATTCTCAGGATCACAGCTTCAGATCACACTACTTCAAAGTGCTCAGTTATTTTAATGGGGCTCAAAGTTACTACATGAAGTGTATCATTTAGTTCTGTATGCAACTCAAAGCTTTTTTGGCAAGATATTAGAGAGTCATATCATTCAACAGCTATAGCTTTTCTGCTTATTCTAAATGACATTTAAAACTGCATATCTAGTAATACCATAAATTCAATTTCAAGTTAAGTTTTACAGTAAACTGACTTAGAATAAATATACATTTTATAGCCCTACAAACTGATGGTCATTCAGCATATTCACAATCTACTTTTAATTTTATAACCAAGTGTTTTGCTCTCTAGAATATTTGAAGGGATTTTTTGTACTGAGAAAAATAACAATGGAAGACAAATTACCTGTCTCTTCTTGTGGAGCAACATAAAGAGTAGTCCACTGCTGTCTACAATATCCTTACCAACATAAATAGTGCAGAGTTGTGATCTACTGATCGATCCATACACTGTATATTCAAAGCTGCCCCAATCCACTCTGTCTCTAAAATATTTTTGGATAGAAACATGGATATGTTTCAGGCTAAAGCTGCACTACTGACATGCCTTCCACTTCTCATTGCCATGAAAATTTATCATTTTCAGAGCATTTTGGGGTTATCCTTCCAAGACAATAATGTGAAATGTTTGCCCTAGATTTCAGTTTTCTTTGTTTGTGAACACAAGCAGCTTTCTAGAACTGTACAGTATATCCACTACATTCACCCTTCTTGCACCATGTTCATTGCAGATCTTCTCCACTGTAGGGAGGTCCCATCTTCATCTTCTTTCTTTTCTTTCCACTGCTAAAAGTAGCAGTTTTCATTTCTAAATCACACTGGCATGTGTGATGCATGCTGCATAGGAACCAAAGCATTTTTGTCCTGGCAAAGCACTAAGAATGGAGACAATTGCAAGCAATTAAATCAAAGTGTCAACTAAATCAATTAAAATCTTGTGAAATTTTTTATGAGAGTGACAGTGAAAGTATAATTGGAAAACAGGGGAAATGCATCAGTTAGCTATCATCCGATTTCTATGTTCTCCCTTACTCCCTTAATGCAAAACAGGAAAGATACCTTTATTTCTCAATTTTGGATTTGAGCTGTTGGGAAAGAAACCCACACTTTTTTTACTCTTATGTACTTCATCTGAATATATTTGATATTGAAATTCTCAAGATAATAACCCCCTTAGTGGTAGTTCATGAATTTTCAGGGGAGCAGATGGGGAAATACTTTGAATTTTTGCTCAAACATTATTCAAATGGGGCAAGTCCAAATCATATTCTAATGCAACTTGTAAGTCACACAACCTGCAAACTTACAAGGAGTAAATGCCTGTGAACATTATGCAGCTGAAGTAGAGCAAGAGTGAAAATAACAAAATTATGTATATAATCCCAAAACATTCTTCATTTCATAGTGTTCATGTAAAGTGGAATGTAAGGGAGTTTTGATGAATACTGCTCTAAAAAGTTAAGTGAGTATTTCGACAATATAAAACTGGATGAAATCTGCATTTCAGGACTAGCTCAGGTAAATCCTACCCTTCCATTCAGAACGATGATCTCGTAAACTTTTCCCAATATAGGAAATTTAATTTTTCTTATCATAATAGGGTCTTCATTTTGGGCCATGATTGGCAGAAAAGTATAGGACAGAAGTATTAGAAGGAAGATCTTAGGAGTCTGCATTGTTTCCCCAATGCTCCCTCTGAAGCTGGCAAATGAGCCTGGCAGCAATGGAAATGAAGGAGATTTAACTGGAGCTTCAGAAGAGCTTCATGGGGACATGTGAGCAGCAGTCCCTGGAGCTGCTTTAATTTATGATACTGCATGGAAAAACGAGAGGATATTCAGCCCTGCTTGCCTTACCTGTCCTGCCCATCACAGGGAACATCTCAGAATCTGAACAAATTTATTTGTTCTTTGCTGAAATACTGCAAAAACTATTTCTGCTTTTATTTTTACCATGTGATTATAAGTAAGTAAATAATAGCCAGGAACTCTAGGAAGTTTGTTTCATAGGATTAGTCTACTGAAGCAATGGCTAGTCATAGTTCATCACTTCCTGCATTGCATTAAATTTAACATTTTTATCATTTTATCATGCATTCTTTTGAAGGGATTTGAACTACACAAGGGGATTCTTGCAGTCTTTTGGGTAGTAGATAGGAAAAGTTAATTTAGTGATTTCTACAGCCTTTGTGAATTTTCTTTTTCAATTATTTTGAAGGTAATTGTGAACTCTGCACAAAGCAATCATGTAGGGCTATTTCCAAATTTTTGGAAGTATATATTTAATGCCAGTTATTAATTTATCCCATGTAGATGAAGCAGCAGCTCTAATAATGGCATTCTAATTGGTTTTCATGGCATTAGGCAGCATATCAGCTAGAGGTTTGCAGTTTCTTTGTGTGCAGTATTTGCTGGTGACAGTTTCACAACAGCATGTACAAATGATCTTATTACAGTTTCAGTGTAAAGGAAGTATTAAATTCCATTTGGGATAGCCATCAGCTTTAGGAAAACATCTAAAAGTTCCCAGAGGGCAAAGTTCTGATGTCGTTTAGCAATGCAGTACCTACAGCTTCTAAATGAAAATGTTCTCTCTACATTTTTTCTATATACACATGGCACAAACACTTTTAATCTGGCATTCAATTTGGTCCATTGTTGTTTTGTAGTTACAGGTGTTTATAATACTCCATGGGATTCTGAGTTTTTTGAGGTTCCTTTCACTGCTTTCTAGTTTCGGAGTATGAAGCTCATGTTTGTTTTTTTTTTTTTAATTGAATGTAATCCTTGAAGCTAGAATCATTTTCTTTTTCTTCTTTTTTTTCTCTTTTTCAATTTGGGATTTGGTTTTTTGTGGGGAGGGACACTTGAGGGAAGCTAAAAATTCTACATATTTCTGTTCCTTCAGAAGCTGATGTTTTTACACAATCAAAAGACTAATGATCAGATCCTAAGAGCCAGAAACAGTAAAAGTTTAGACTTTCTGCACAAGGAAACTAAAACTGATAATATCATTCAAATGAGGCAGAAACTATCACACATTTGTCAGAAACTCTCTGCCCTAGTTACCGTGCAGCAGGACTACATGCGCATCACTTCAGAAAATAAGGAGTTCCAGCCTGCACTGATTAGACTCAATAGTACTATTTTATACTGATCAGAGAGCAAGAGATTGACAGCAAAAAAATATGCCTTTAAATACAATCATTTGTGAAGCACGTGCATTCCTTTTCTCATACTTGATCTCAAGAGACTGAAAAAAGTTATTTTTCTACTCTCCTCATCTTTTACCACTCATTTTCATCCCTTCTCTTTCTTTCCCTGTTTGACAAAAAAGGATCCCCACATGAAGTTTCCAGCACAGGTTCATTAATCCAGCTGTCCTGGTGTCCCTTGGTGCTGTGCCTCAGTCTCCACTTCCCAGGTGTTAGCGTGTTTCCTGCATGCTGATCTCCTGGCTGCAGTGAAGCAGGCATTGATTCAAGCCAGCTCACACTTGCATCTCTTTGTCTCCCTTTCATCCATTTCTGAACAGTGGCACTGAGCTCCTCACAGCAGAGTCAGAAAGGAAGGGATTCAATATGAGATTTTAGAAACCTGTAAGACTTGCCCAGTATTTTTCATAGGGAATGACAAACCTTTCTCATTAGGCATGAGATCAAAATGGAGCCTGACAGCTTTTTCAGGGAATTAATAGGAGTTTCAGCATTGTGTGCTGAGTCTGATCATGAACCATGAATGTGGCCAGATCCCATGTTCAAATTGTGTGTGAGTCAAGTAAATGCAGGACTGCCCTCTCTGCATTTGTCCCTGGCTCATTTGTCTGGAATTTTTCTGTGTTACTAAGGCAAAAAGAAGAGCTGAAGGAAGCAGTTCAGTGCGGCATCTTTCTCTGAGAGATATTTTCTACTTAAAAACAATTCTGGTCTGAAAACTGATTATGTAAGGGTGTCATCTTTCACTCAGGAGATTTGCTTGCTCAGGACCACCTGCTAATGTGAATGCTGGAATGCTCTCTTTCCTGCTGGCTGGGTCCAAGAGCACCTATACTCCAGCGAGGGTAGGAGCTGGGCACTTTCCCGACTCATCAATCATGGACAGGCTGCTGACTAATTTCCATTATAGTGTCCATCTGTGTGCCCCATTCTGTGAGGAAAAAAAGCCACTCTGTAATTATGGATAAGCCTCTAATTATACCTGAGCAACTTCATGAATAGAAATAAGGACACACAGATCAAACTTTGATAAGTGCTTAGCCATCCACAGGCTTCACAGCTGGTTATGGAGTTGGAGGCAGAGAGAAGTTGCCCAAAATTCCCTGGGCCACAGTATAGGACTGGTAAGGAAAGAATGGAAAGGGGTTTGTCTTCTTTTAGCAAGACGGAATGCCTAATTTTGAAAGTCAGTGTTAAGTTTGGAAGCACACGCCAAAGAAAACTTTGGAAAAATAAATGAGCAGGTATGTATAGCTGTAGGGTAAATTAAATCCCTGAAGAATCCCATAGAAAACAGTGTATGAAATGATTTTGAGAAATTGAAACACTGATGGCATACAGATCCCAGAAAAACATCTAGGATTTCCACACTATTTTCTCTCCCTTTGTTATTTTTAGTCTTAATGTCCTAGGGAACTGAAGGTCTTGAACCCTTGTATGATCACATAATCTAGAGTCTTTATTGCCATTTAAGAATGTGTGCAGCATATTACTGTTCGCCCTCCCAGAGGAATTGTAAAATATTGTTGCGGGTTAATGGCATGGAACTGAGTCGGGGAGGTTTAGGTTGGATATAAGTAAAAGGTTTTTCACCCAGTGTTTTGTTGGGCACTGGAACAGGCTCCCCAGGGAAGTGGTCACAGCATAAATCCTGACAGAGTTCAAGAAGTGTTTGGAAAAGCTCTTAGACACATGGTGTGAGTCTTGGAGTGTTGTGTGGGGCCTGATGGGTCACTTCCAACTCAGAATATTCTATGATTCTAGATTACTAAAGGCCAGACTGCAGCTACCTAAGTCACACCTAATCTGTAGGAATCACAGACAAGCCATGTATTTCAACAATGTCACTCAAGTTGACTTCTACAACTTGTGAAAGGAAGGTTAGAGTCAGACTGTTAGAAATAAAGGGTTTGAAGAGTTAAAGCATTGAGCCAACATTCCATTTGGAATGATCTATCTTTAAAAAGCATGTCATAAATGGCTATATTTATTAATATAGCACTTGGGAGCTTTTGGATTGTGTAGGAGCAAGCTAGTGTTATTGCAAAAGAAGTTTATGCAGTATTAGACTGAGAACTACTGGTGTAAGGTTACTAACATGTCAGAGTCACAATATAAATAAGATTTAAAGTTATTTAGTAGGAACAGTTGATGGGATTGCAGTAGCACTCATAGGCTTCAAGAATTGTGGCAAAATACACTGGAAAAAAAAAAGATTTAAAAGCTTTGGAACCCAAAGGCACAAGCAAAATACAGATGAAATATGTGAAAATGGTGAATTGTCACAGCTTGAATTGCATCCTCTGATAACTATCTCCAAGTCCTGCAGTCAGATTTACCCTGGAAAATCCAAACAGCAGTCACATTCCATGTGGGCATAACCATCTGCTTGTGCGAGTTGGACTTGTAGCTAAGGGCATTATTTAGAAGATGCTTGTCTCTGTTACTAATAAAACTTAATGCTACAACATCACCTTTAAAAATGCAATCCATTTTCCACCATCCATCATTTAGTTACACTAATTTCATTCTCTATGAATAATATACATGGCCTCTCTTTGCTGGCAGTTCTACCTTCAGATTTCAGATGCTACTACAGGAATTTTTTAAAAAGTCTATAATTGCAATAATTACAATGCAATAAAAAGACTGTATGTTCTTATGCAGTCTCAAAATAAAAATAATAACAAGGTTCTTTTTTTTATTTAATTCATGTCTCATGCCTCCACTTCTTGCACAGTATCTGTTGATAAGGCTATTAAGGATGTTGCTTGCTTTTTGTTATTTTTCTAAAAATTGCATTCAAATGTTGCCAGGAAAAAAGCTGAAATTTCAAAACTCAGGACCAATATGACACCATCCTGAGGTTGTGGTGGGGCTTATTATATTTCATAAAATAAGATTCCTTTTTACTAGCTAGTGTTTATTTGCTATGCCAGGTGGAAAGGAGGTATTGCTAGGAAGATTGACTGGAATGTCCTGAGAGAATCTGCTGCCAGCTTTGTCACAGACTTAGATGTCAAAGCAGTTCTGATTTTCTGCATCACTTACCTCCTCCATGCAATGTGGAATTAGGATGACAATACTTAATCAACCTAAAGGGGAGTCATTAGACTTAGGATCTCTATTGAAATTCTGTTCTGTGATTCTCAGGAAGTGTGTTGAAGACTTAAGTCTGGGCCGGGGGCAACTAAACAGTGTATTGCCTAGTTTCTAGAGTGGAGAAGAACCTGGGAGAGGAAAAAAGCCCAGCAATCCTAGCACTTCAAGGAGGAGTTTCAAAGCAGATGTGTTTTTAAAGACCAGAATTTGCTTCAGCCTGAAGAGAACTCTTCCAAGAAAAACCAGGGCTACATTAGGCCTTACCATGTGGCCAGCATGTTTTGAAGGAGACACTTCAGGACCTGAAAACTGAAGAAACACAGAGTACAATAATTCCTTAGTAGCAATATTTTTTGTTGCTGCATTCACAATTTATTCTTTAGCTTGTGGTATCCCAACCCATGCATTTTTATCACATTTGAACAAAGAAGCCAAGTACCATGGTAGTGCAAATACATATGTATATGACCCAGAATAAATAATCTCTTCTGCCTGAGAGGGCTCAACACTAGAAAAAACAAAAGCATGCAATGTACCAAGCATAATCTAATAGCATGAAACTCTTCTTTGAGGTTACAGGGGGGTTATAGAGGTAGGATTAAAAGAGACCTCAGATTGTACAACCTTGCCGTTTCCCATGAGAAACTAGTTTTGTTAATGATTTCCAGGACAGTGCTTTCAAGAAACAACAGAGAACACAATCACTGCGTTCTATGAATGGAGTATTACCTGCAAATTTGAATAATATGTCTCCAGACAATTCAGCAGCACCTGTGACACTAAAAACATCTATTTATATTCCACACTTCATGTTTTTGGCAGCTTGATGGGCTGCATCTTCCATCATTCTGACATACTGAAACAGAGCTCAATGTGACTCAGTAGAACAATGAGCATTAGCTACTGGGATTAAAGTTTTTTGCTAAACCATCATCTATCCATCTATTTAAAACCAAGCATATAAAGACAGTTTGCTAATTACCTAAATTAAATGGGTTATCTGAATACCTGTATTTCTTTATGACCAAAGAAAAATGCATTATTTAACTAACATGTTCATGTCTGTTCAGAGATGCCCAGATATTATTCATATTGAACTGAATCAACTACCCTGTTTGAATGTTCAACACTCCCATCAAACTCCCTGAAAACTTGTTCTGTAAGTCAATGCTTGCAGCCCAGAAAGGCAATCAGATCTCAGCCTGCATAAAAAGCCATGTGGTCAGCAGGCTGAGAAGGCAATTCTGCCCCTCTGCTCTTCCGATATCTCGCCTGAAGTGCTGCATCCAGCTCTGGGGTTCCCAGCAGAAAAAAAAAAAAAAATATGGACTTGTTGAAGTGGATCTAGAGAATGGTCACAGATATGGTGAGAGGACTGGAACACCTCCCCTCTGAATGCAGCCTGGAGAAGGCTTTAGCAAGACCTGATTGCAACCCTTAAAGGGGCCTTATAAGAAAGCAGGAGGAAGGCTTTTTAGCAAGACCTGTAGTGATAGGACAAGGGACATCTGAAAGAGGGTGGATTTAGATGTGACATAAGGAAGAATTTATTTTCTATGAGGATGGTGAGGCACTGGAACTATTTGCCCAGAGAAGCCGTGGATGCCCCATCCCTGGAAGTGCTCAATGCCAGGTTTTTCTGAGCAGCCTGCTCTAGTGGAAGGTTTCCCTGCCCATGGCAGGGAGTTTAGAACTAGATGATCTTTAAGGTTTCTTCCAACCCAAATCATTCTAGGATTCTCTGAAGTCTGTTGGACTCCAGTACACAAGAGTTACTGAACCAGTAACTCTTGAACCAGGTTCAATATCACAATCTTACTTATTTACAATATTCAGTAAAAGGATCTCCATAACATTACAGTGTGTCATGATGAAAGGGAAATGGTGGAGTCACCATCCCTGGAAATGTTCAAAAAACAAGTGGATGTGACACTGCTGCCACAGTTTAGTGGCAATATTAGGTCAAAGGTTGGGCTTGATGATCTTGAAAGTCTTTTCTATGGTCCTGTGAAAAAGGGGAGTCATTGAAAACTCAAATAGGTAGGTATGCTTCTGCCCTTAGAAATTTTAGTATCTATTTCTGCAAGCCATTGACTGTGTTGGGAACTGCACTAATCCTCTGTAATCTCCCAGGACATCAGCACAGGACAGTGAAGCTCTCAGGTTCAGACCCTTCTGAACCGTTCTGGGGCAGTCTCATCAGTTAAAGAACAGGCACGAGTGCTAGGTGCTGCTTCAGCCTGCCCAGCTCTGTTCTCTGGGGACAGCTGTCACTAGCCCAAAATGTCAGAAGCTGCCCTCTTCCTCAGTTGTCTCCTCTTTGATTTAGTGAGGAAAGCATGTCTTTGTATAAAAGTGTCCTTCCTTTTTGTCTTCAGCTTAATTAGCAATGCCATCATTCCATTCTGAATACGTTAATGTTTGGAGGGCTACTTGAACTGTGTTAGCTCTCTTTTTCTTCCTCCCTCTTTTTTAAAAAAGCACCATGCAAATACATATCTTGAAAGAAAAAGATGCATCACAAATTGCAGAAATGTAAACTGTTCTTATTAAGGACAGAAAGATAATGCAGTCAGATTTCATTATGCATATGTTATAAGAGTAATTGCCTTTTGCAGTTACCAGGCATTCTATTTGCATGCTGGAGATATTCATGGAGACAGCATATAACAAACTGTCTCTCAGCTCAAGAAAAATAGGCTGAAACCATTGCCACCATATTATTATAGACAATAAAGAAGTAATTAAATGTCTTTAACTGCCTTCCTTTTAAATGTCTCTAACTCAAATTACTTTCCCCCTATTATTCATTTTTACCCTTATTGTTAATGTATCAATCTTGTAAATGTTCATGTTTGGTGAGCTCGCTTTTGATAACTGACTGGCTAGGGACAGTCCTAGGAAAAATGGGAGACTGTGCTCCCTGACTTTGTGAAGAGGTCAGGCAGAGAGCTTGTAAGGATCATAATGTTGAGAGTAAAAGGAAATGAAGAAATGAAAATAGGCTTAGAATTCAATATAGTCTGGAAAATAACATCAGGAAAATAGGTGGTCAGGGAAAAATCAACAATCTGAGCTGGAAATTACTCCGTCCACTGTAGTAAACTCACCATTAAGATGATGGTCAGTTCCTGAAAAGGCTGATATGAAACCCATTCCTCTCGTATCAGCTTCAAAGTTTGTGTAAGCTGCTCATTCTCCCTCCCTACTATCTTCCTTCCTCAAGCTCAGATATTGATGCTCCCCTTTTGCCAGGGTGTGTACAGGGATGGGAGGAAGGGACATTTCCTGCAAGTCCATCACTCCTTGTCCCACTACTCCTTCCTGGCTGCAGTCCCAGAACTGGCTAATGATCGCAGACAACATATGGTCTGTGAACAGGAGGTTTCTTGTTTTTAAAAACAAAGATCAGGTGCTGGAAAAGAGAGCTTGAAAGCAATGTGTAAATGATAGGAAATCAATCAAGGGAGGATATGATATGAAGCTAATGAAACAGATGCACCAGGAGAGATTTAGAGGAACAGATAATACTGCCTGCAGCTGGAAGCTTGCTGCTAGTAGGGCAAGAAAGTGACAGGAGAGCAGACAAGGAGCCACACAGCTTCCATATTGGTACCAAGGATTCAAAAGGGTCTGCACACTTTCCTTGTCAACTTTCTAAGACCCCCATAACCCACTCCATGGCTCACATCCACAGAGGTGTTTGAGTAATTTATTTCTGTTTTAGAACTTATCCATCCAAATTAGTAGCAATTCATGGGTTCTTATCTAGCCGGAGCAGTGGGCAGAGCTCTGATTTGGAGTATTTCACTGAAATGAAAAAGATCTTAAGTGCTTACAGAGGAATATAGTGCCTCATTCTCTCTAAGTACTTTCCTGGACTGAGAGAAGTCTGCCTTCTGTGCCAGCTGATGCTGGTTTGATCCAAAGACTGAAGATGTTTGAATGAGAGGCAGAATAATTACAGGGAAGATTTTTCATTAAAAATAGAAGATTGGAAATGTAACAGGCATTCTCAAAATAGATGTAGGGTTTTCTGTTACTTCTGTAACACTTCTCTCTGAAATTCCTGAATCAAAAAATAATACCAAAATTAGGGTAGCCACTGAGGATAATGTTTACATTACTGAAACAGTTTTGATACGGGTCTACCACTATCAATTTTGATATTTCTCCACCACTATGATACACATATTACAATGCAGTATTTTTATCTGTATGGGGTTTTTTTGGTGCCAGTTTGATTTCCATATATTCAAATACCATCAGCTACCAGTGGAAAACATCATAAACCTTCGTTGCAGATAAATAATAAAATATGAATGTAAAGTATTTACTATAACCCTATCGGGAAAATACAGACAGCATGGACTTTCTTGTCCAATTTACAATGTAGAGGGTTATTTTTGTCTTGTGCTTGTAAATTCACATGAATATTTATTTCTGTACACTGTGGCTTTCTTTCACCCTGAAAGCTCTCAAAAGATCTATCCAGATTTTTTCTTCTGCCCTTTCATTACAATAAAATTAGTTGGCTTCCTGATTCCCTAATTTAAGCACTTGAATGGTGCAGATGCTTTCTGTGGTATTTATAAGACTGTAAATGTGTGCTGATTTTGCTCATAATAACTGACACACAGTGGAGCTGCTCTTCTCACATTAGGGATGGTCAGAAATGCAGACTACAGGGCTGTAGGTATTAATAATGGCTTTCATTTATTAATCCAAAGTGTTGTTTTTCCCAATTTTGATCATTATGGATATTTGGTTAGAATTAGCAGACCTGTGTTTCTACTGGGAAACTGCTCACCCTTTTCTCAGTGCTGTTGAAATTCAAAAAGCTTTCTGCAGAAGAAATATCTTGTGTACACTGAAGCGATTGTCTGTGAGCAAAGCTACTAATAAAAACCAGCTCCTCCTGCCATTGCAAACCACATTGCACATTTGGGAAGGTACAATTTTCAGAAGTTTTATGTATCTGTAGATCGTTAAGATGTCTCCATGCATCTCTCTCTGAGGTGTAAATGTTTTGCATCTTAGTCTTTCTAAATATAATCTCATCTAAATTCAGCATGTTAAAACAAAACAAATCATAACAGAAACCTATCAAATTTACTGGAATTGAAATCCAGGAAAACTAGACTACTAAACCTGTTCTTCAGGAGTATTTTCAACCACTTAATTAATTTTTATCAAATTGGATACTTTCTTAAATAACCAAGGATAGGAATTAGGGAAGCATATTCAGGCTTACAGGTTTGATGATTTTATTCTTGATCCCCATGTTCATAGAGAAGCAGTGTACTGTACACATCTTTGAAGGTGATAAATATGCCAGGTGTGATTGAAAAATTTCAAAGCGGCATGTCTGAGAGACTGTTTTTTCTTATTTATTGCAAACTTCTATTTATACAAAAGTTTTCAAGCAGTCACTATCAATCTGAAATCATCGATGGGTCATGATGAAAACATCAGACATTAGATTCATGCATTTCTTGTTCCTGCTTTTTATGTTTTTTGCATATGTACAGATCTCCAGAGTTGTGAAAGAAAGAAAGTTACCTAGGATATTCAAGAGTATCAGAAAAAGTGGGATGAACTGTCCTTTTTCGTGTCCTTGAGTATCTGTTCTGTGTCCAGCACAACTAAGAAGGTGTGCAGCTGAATGCCGTCCAAAGACTGGAGGTTTTCTCCTGGAAGTGGTTGCTATACTGTATTTTTGCCTCTAGGGAAATACTGAAAAGGAATTGCATAGAACATGGAGCCTACTAAAGAAATGTGGAAGTTAATGAATGTAGTGCAGAAAAGCCATATAGACCATTGCTGTGATAAAAATGTAAAGGCTGATTTTTATTCCATTTGGGGTTGGTATTAACAAACTGAGCCTTACAGAAAAGACTACTTCCATCGAGCCATAAGGCTGTACTTTACCTTTGAATTCTTCTTGTGGTCCATACAGACATCTTGAGCTTCGGTCTTCCAGTTCGTATTATCTGAGGAAACGCTATGTCAGGTACAATTTATCAAAGTGTCTCTTGCTCCCACATCAGCCTGGCCCACAGAACCCAACTGGCACAGCGTGCATCAGGGGACAGAAATCCCTGCCATTCATGCTGACTCATGCAGAGAGATCTTCCAGACAGGATGTTTCTGTGCTACAGTGGAGAAGCCCAGAAAGCAGAATATGAATCTGAGAGCTGAAATCTGCCTGGAGCTCTTCCTCTTGCTCCTGGAAGAGAGCAGGCTGTTGAAGTATACCACCTGCTGCTCCAGCCAGCCTCTTTCCCCTCCAGCTGTCTCTTATTCACCTGCCACAGACCCTATTCTTCTTTTGCAGTGTTAGGTGATCATTTTGTCCTTGCTTATGAAACCAATCTGTGCATTTTACGAAAGAAGCAGAAACTCTCTTTTTTTACCGGAGTTTGTGGTTATTGTGGGGCAGCAAGCATGAGTGCATTTCAGGGGTTGCACCCAGTTTATATTGCAGAGAAACCACAACGTGGTTCAGGACACAGCAGTTGAAAGCCACCAGCAAGGCAGAGTGAAATATTGAAGGAAGACTGGAGAATGAGTACTAAGTCCTGGCACTGACATGGGGCACTGTGCCAGAGGCTGGGATGTGGACAGTCAGGATGTATTACTGGCAAAGCAAGAAGTGTCAGGAGATGATGGCAGAGCAGCTCTTACCCTGTGCTGTAGGTCAGACCCTCTGCCTTTGTTCACTGCAACCTGTCGATTAGAGTGCCACAGGATTACCCAGCGATGTCGTGGGTGAGGAGTGAAGCTTTCTGGTGATTAGTGTCTGGATAGTCACAACAGACATCTCAGCAGGCTTTGAACTCACTGTGCCCTATTCCTCAGCTCCAAAATCTGCAGCTAGTAGTTTTTAGGAATAGGTCTTGTCTTTAAAAGACTGGCAGGCAGCTACTGCCTGAATGCCAGCTCTGAGGAGTGCAGGATTTCATTTCTAAAGTGCACAGACAAACTGATAAGCAGTTCTCCAAAGGGCCACAGGGGCTCGGGAAGGATGGAAACTCGCTGCCACGGGACATGAGGCTGTGCTGTAGGCAGTGTCACAAAGGGAGGACTGCTCCAAACAAGCAGAGATTCAAGGCTGAGTCTCCTTGAGAGGCCACCTGGCTTTTCTTTGCTGCCCTCCTTATGCAAGACCAACATGGCAACTGCAAAGCAAGAAGGGCACATACAGCCCCTGAGTAACTGGAGATGCAGGACACTTGAAACACGAAGAGGACAGTGAATTACCCATCCTTCTGCTCTGCACAGANAAAAAAAACAACAAAAAAAAACACTTCTAAAAAAGCTGAACTATTCGTTCACACTTCCTTAGATACAAAGGTTAAACTCCTGTCGCCTGCGTTTCGTTTTCCCAGAAGCTTGTACCCTGCTGCCATCTACCGGGGTTTTTTAAGGAGACGGCATTGCTCAGGTACCCAGACGTGTGCCAGAGGAGAGAAACTCGGATTCTGCAAGATGCTGATGTTGAGCAATCATACAAGAAAATGAAAACTCAGCACTGAGACGTGTCTGCAGTCACCTACCTCGCCCTTCTAATCCTTTTGAAAATCGAGCTAATTGCTTATTATCATTATTAACTGCCAGCACTTAGGGAAAAATGAATATTTTGCAGTAATACTGTGTATTGTATGCTTTATTCTTCCTGCTGAAACAGGGAGTTGAGGGAAGATTGATGCTTGATCTGCCACAGTTCTGCACAAACTCTAGGAGGAGGAAATGAAATAAAACAGCCATCAAAGAGAAAGTGGTGTCATTCCTGCTTGTTCTTCATTTTATGTCAATGGCAAAGTTGCAATTGAATCTTTAGAAAGGTTATTATCAGTCTCATATCTGGCTAGGCACAAAGCAGCAGTGATAAAGAACAGCAGCCTGTGAACTGAAAGCAATAACACTGCAGACAGGGTGTTTTGTTAAACCTCTGGTCCCAGGAGGTTATATATATAAATAATGGGTTTATTTACAGAAGATATGATATTTTCAGTCACCAGTGGCAGCAATAGACATAGTCACTCCACTACCATGTGATCCATGTTAGAAAAAAAGTTTGAATTCCCATACTCAGAGCCACTCGCCCATCTTGGCTTTTGTTTGCCTTCATTTAGAAAAAGGTTGTTTATTTGAGCTCCATTTAAGGAGCACCAGCTGGGTCTGCCATAAAATATGGTTTGCAAAACAAGCCAGCCCTGATGTTTAACACCCTGACAATCTCTGATGTCTTTTATTTAAGTAATAAATTAGTGTTTAATTTTTATGGCATTATGCATTACCCAGGAGAGTAATTTAGCAGGTCATTTTTAACATAGTGATAAAACATGGAGTAATGGGATTGAAGCTGCCACTTCTGGAGGTTTGTATTGGGCAATACTACAAATTTAAGTTCCCTAACATGCATTCAATTTAGATTTAATAAGAGTTATTATATCCCATGTTAATTAAAATTGGATTATTTATTGCAAACACTTACAGAGAGCTAGCTACGGAGCTGCGGCTGCACATACCAAATTTGGCCTCAGAAGTGCCACACAGTGTTTCTTCAACCCTTCGAAAAGCCAAATTTGGATTAAATTGTATCTTCCATATCACTTTGGTCACTACAGTGGCACTTGTGCACCTTTATCCCTTGCAATGTGAAATTGTGATGGACGTGGCGTGGAAAGGAGAGACTTGATGAAGATACATTCCTGAAAACTCTGAACAGGCTTTCAAGGCCTCACGGCCATGACACTCACTGCAGCAGAGCATAGGGTGAAGGCCTAAACTAACTTTCCTGAAGTTCCACAAGTGTAGTGCAGCTGAGCTGATGCCCTCCTTGCCTCTCCTCTCACACCACTTTCATTTTGTTTCTGTAAGGCACAGGCAGCTCACTAGCAGCCTGCCAACAGGTAAGAACTGCTTTCCCTAGGTCAGAGAGCACGTTCTTAGGGATGTGTTAGGCTCTGCTCAGCCTAATACATGAGTAATCTGCCTCTGCCAAAACCCCAGCCCCAGCTCTGGGACAGAGCCAGAGAGTGGGTTCACGCTGGCCAGACAAGTAATGTGGCTGCAGTTCTATGGACCAAGAAGAAAAGGTGGCACCTCCCTAGATGTGCAGAAATCCAGCAGTGACATAAGAAATAGTAACAAGGCTGTAAAAGAAATCGAAACAAACAGGAGAATGAATGTATAGAAGATACATTTAGCTCACTTGCTCTGTGGATCAGTGCTCCAACTTTTTGTGGGATGGAGATCAGAGAAATAGGCACAGATGCAACAGTGTGGGTAATGCAGAGAGAAGCACTTTTATCTGAAGTTGCAACAGAAAATTTCAGGCCTGTAACAGAAAACACTGTAGACAGCATAAATACCAGGAAAATGCCACTGCAAAGTGTTGTTTTCGAACATTTTGCTATTCAGTACCTAAGTAATGTTTTTTAGTCTCTGACCAGTTGGAGAAATCAACAGTATCCAAAAATTGCTGGGAAGATAGAGACAGACAGCTAATATTCAGGAACCTGTCATAGGGGCACAAGTTTCTCCTTAACCACACAGCAACTTTTTCTCTTTTTTTTTTTCTTCCTTTTTTTTTTTTTAATTTGATTTTAGACCCCATGAAAAACTGAAGTGTTCATTGTGTTTCTATACTGTGTCAGCTTATTACTATCATTGAGGCTGAAGAAAAAGAATTGACCATGTCCCCCTCAGTGTCCTTTTCTCCAGACTAAAGACACCCAGCTCCCTCAGCTGCTCCTCATCAACCTTGTGCTCCAGACCCTTCACCAGTTCCATTGTTCTTCTCTGGACACATTCCAGCACCTCAATGTCTTTTTGTAGTGAGGGGCCCAAAACTGAGCACAGGATTCAAGGTGCAGCCTCAGCAGTGCCAAGTACAGGGATGTGATTACTTTCTTACTCCTTCTAGTTACGTTATTTCTGATACAAACACTCTTTCTGATAAGAATTTCTATCAAAATGCTGTTGTCACAGTTCCCTGGGAAGCTGAGGGAACTGATGTAATGGTACATGAACACACAAGACATGAAGTTACTGTATGTGATGAAGAAGCTTGGACAAGAGCAAGATTCATAATGAGATAGACTTCAAAACAAGAATGGAAGAAACAAGTAACAAGACTGAGTGCCAACATTTTTTCTCTAGAGCTAGTTTTGTTGATGTTAATTATTCTTCTTACAAAAGCTGATGTTTTCTGCTTGGATTTTTGTTCAGCCCATTTTTTCTTATTGCTCTGGGCTAATTGTTCCTGAGCTTTTCTCTTTTTCTGTCCCTCTCCTTGGTATCTGACATGCCCTATTTGAGGTTCAGATGGGTAATGGCCTTTAGGGAAGGTACCAGTTTCTTGTCCTCATCCTTTTTTCAGAAGGCACAACCTATCAAAATACTGACACGTTTGATTAGTAGTGTTTACCTTCAGACAGCCCTATGTTTAAGTCCATGAGGAACTAAGGTAAGAGTCCTGTTCATTAAGGCAAAATTCAGTATTTGGAGTGGGCACCTCTCTGACAAGCATTCTAACATGCCAAAAGTATTAGACAGCCAAGAACTTTTCCTTTCTGCCTTTTTATTTCTGCTTTTCCTTTCTGGAAGGGCTGATAGCAGCACTCAGTTATGAGGCTTCCTGGTAGCAAGCCCAGCACAATTGTTTGAAGTCTGGATCCTTTCTGTGCAGAAACCTGTGATTAAGTCACCTTCAAACAGATCAGATCATGTCAATATCTTAAGTTTTCTATACTTGGTTATTACCCTCCCTGAATAGATATGACTCGTCATGTTTCCTTTTCAGTCATTTTGGTTTGTGTTTTCCTCAGAACTAAAACTCGTGGAACAGGAGAAAAGGTTTAGTCTTTTACTTTGAGAGGCTGGTCTGCTAGAGCTTTTCAGTAGAAATATGCACAGGAGTTAAGTCATACAGAAAACTGGGCATTAGGTTTACATCCAGAGGAAAAACCATGGTTGCCATGTTGTTTCAAAGCTTAAGAAGAAAATTTGTACAGAGCTTTAAAAAGCTTTGTGTGTGTACAAGTTTTTTCCCCAGGCTTTTAATTCAAACCATCTTTCTCTTCAATTGTCATAATATCAGATAAAATTTCTTATAACATTAAGCTGGATAAGCTTAAGAGATTTTAGAGCAGTAGCATATTCAAGCTGTAGAAGGACTCAAAGCTATTAAGGTCAATATACCGTTTCCTGATTTGCATCTATAATTAGTAGCAGAATATGCCCTATCCATTTCAAAAAGTAATCTTCCTCCTATGAAGTACTTGTTCACCTCAGTAGAGAAGGAATCCATCTTCCCTTAAAAGTAAAATCTGGCACAAAATTCTCCTATTATTCTGTATTTTTGAAAAGCATTCTATTTAAGTAATGACATAGGAGTAAGATGAGTTTGATTACCAAACTGCAGCAGTCTGCAGATAAATAATCATCTAATTAAAGTTGGTTTTGTTCTTTCTCAAACCAAAATATACAGATCTGTGGATGAAACTGGGGGTGGGAAGGCAGGCAAGGCGGTGGAGACACAAAAACTTCCTACTGATATTCATTTTCAAGTCCAAAAAAGTGGTAACAGAAGAGGAAAAATGCTAAGCTAGAAGTTCATGAGGGCTAGATTTTTGGTTACCTTATGGCTTTGAAAGGGGAAAAAACCCCAAATAACTTCACAAATAATCATCTTTTACCTAGATTTACCCTTTGACTTAGGGGTTGTTTGCTCTTTCAGTTATTTGAAGAAAGAATAATAGAACAGAGCTGAAATATACTGATTTGCTAACCTGTAGTTTTTCATTCCCTGAAGGGAGAGGCTGCTAATACTATTTGCAGAGTCGATGAAATGGTAAATAGTGCTGAACCTGGTTATGATACTTCTAAGTTCCTCTGTCCTCTGATGGGACAAGCATTATCAACTGCCTTTGAAACTGAAAAACTTGCCTTGGTATCATAGTGTCTCTCAAAGGAAATAGTGCAGACATATGCTTGCAAAATAAGACTTATTTTTCTCAGTAAAAGCATAACCAGTACTATCATAAGTGTAAGCCAAAGAAATTGCATAATTACTCATCAGATGGGGGAAAAAACCCAACCAACTAAAAAAAAATAAAAGCAAACAACACATCCAACACAGAGAAAAACAAAAAAGACCTCCAACAAACACAGAAAAAAACAGACAACAGAAAAAACCTGACAGGCCAGGTTTAATCTGCAAAATAAGCTTTCAATCCCTGCTATTTGTGTACTTTTCTCAATAAATGTTTGTGGACAGAATTGTCCTCATGCTACTCATATGAAGACGACATTTCTTTCCTTCGTATGAGCATTTGCACCTTTCACTGAGCCACAAACCTTTTTTTTAGAAAAGCCAATCAGCCCTTTTCTGAAACAGGACCTGTTGCTCTCTCTCTGCAGAATTCATACATTTTTAGATGCAGCTGAAGTAATCCAGTTTGCTGCCACCCTATTCCCCAGCACTCATTGCCTCAGCACTCACAGCAGCTGGCTTACTGTGCTCAGCACATGGCAGAGAAAGAACATTTTGCAGGTTCAACTGTTCTTCTAGAAACTCGGTAATGAAATCAGAAATGACAAGGTAAGCTCAGCAGTGACCAGGCTCTGAGATGATTTTTTGCTAACCCTTTGTTGACTTTCATTCACAGTCCCAAAAAAAAAACCAAATTTGAATCTGTCATTAATTAGTACTCTTTTTATTCTTCCTGGTTTGCTTGTTTGGAGTGTTTTTTTGGGGGAGGGATTGACAAGGAAGGAGTGAAGAAGAGGGGAGAATGGTTTTGTTTCTTTCCATTATTTGCCTGTGCTGTCACTGAAAAAATATAAGAGCAAGTTTCTAGAGGAAAACAGTAAGAGCCTGGGTTGCTGACAAATACTGACATGCATATATAATAATATGTACATAAGCTGCTCACTTGCAATGAGACTACATAATAAACACAGGTGCCAATTTTGCCTTCATTGCAAAAACAGCTTCCATTTGGTTCCTCCTCATCAAATTTTAACCTGTGTTTTTTTGTACCTCAAGCTCTCATAGAATATTAAACAAATTCAGAAACAAATGGCTATAAACACAAGACAACAGTAGACCAGGTTAAGTACTCACAAATCAGAGCTAGTGATGGTTGAAGCCAAGTGCTCTGTTCAGTGTGTTCATTGTAAGATAGCTGAGAAGGTGACCCACTATCACATGCAGAGGGTTAATATCACAAAGATTCACTGTCAGGAGCCTAGTTTACCAGCTGTTCTGTCTGTTAGGGATGACTACACAGGAAACATGCAATGCTGGTTACAGGCTGCCTATTTATAGTCTGAAAAGGAAGGACTAAGACTAATTTCCATTATAGTGACTTACATGAAGGCTGAATCCAAGCCAGAGTAGACCCACTTAGAGGGTCAAGCTGCAGTTGAAGTAATTAGTACAGGCATATGTTAAGTTTACAAGACACAGTGCAGCTCTATCTATATGAAGGAACTCCAGCCAAGCCTGTACAGTAAACAAGAACACAGAGCAATGCAGAGAGCCTGTCTTAGTGCTGGCTGTGGGAAGGTTTGTGCAGGCCAGCTTTTGCTCTCAACTCCCCAGTCCTTCACCCCAGTCCTGGAGAGGCGTCTGAGCTTCGGTGACCTGGGTACACCTGCACAGCTCAAGTGCTTCCATCTCCAGGGTTAGCTCTGGTTTTGTACCAAGGCATTTCTTGACTCATGTCAATATTTTCTTAGACAAAAGACGCATTCATTTTAGTCCTTGGGAGCATTTCCTCCAAGATCATAGATTGTCATGCAGTAACAAATTCCTGTGAAATTAGGTGGCTTCCCTATATCAGATCCTGATTCATTTCAGTCTCTGTGCAGGCATGGTTTTCCCCCAAGACTGCCTTTTAAATGTATATTTGACATCTCAGTTGATCAATACAAGTATATTTTGGTCCATTTGTGCCCTTCCTCTCCATTTGAGAATCAAGATTGCTGTGCACAAATACTAACTTCTCCCAATGAAAAAAACTGCAAAGTCAAATGTCAGAGTATAGCTCTTCCCTCTTTCAGAAGAAGAAAGTCTTTGCAGATCAAAGTGAAGTACACCTCTGGTGTCAGCAGCCCAAACTCTTCACAGCTTGTGAGTAGTTTCTTATTTAGACCAAATATAGACCATAGCTCTGATTCTTTAGGTTAGCCTCAACTCTTTTCCCAGCACCAAATGCCTGATCTAGTACCTGTGATAGTAAGCATGACTGTGATGTTCCCTTCAAAAAGTTTAGATCTGCCATGTCAGATATTTATTTATTTTTCTTTTAAAAGGATTCCTAAGCAGCCTTCTGCTTTGGACTGCATGATAGCACAAGTGATACGGTGCTTTTGAGGTTCAAGCAAAGTCTGAGTAAAAATCACCAATAATCATTAACGATCAAAGAACCTTATTACATTTATTTATATTTATATTGGAAAGAAATGGCATAATGAGTAATGCACCATGATGGGTATCTTGGTCATTGTGAGATAATTACAGTCATGTAAGGTTACAAAACACTGAGAAGAAATATTTGCTTTTAAACAAATAGTAAAATATGTCATCTTTGCTTTTTAAGTGTTGCTAGATCTAATATTTATGCATGCATATATATTTATCCATAAATAATGTTGCCACATTGCGTTCTCCAATTTCAAAATATTTTGACACTCATTTAATGACTTCATCCAACACCAATGCATTTCAATAATGTGAAAAGTAAGAAGTAAATTTGTGGGAAATTATTGTCAACTCTTGTATCACAGGAGCATGTTCAAATTCCAGCCAAGCTTTGTACTCTGTTTCAAGTAGAAAAGCTGGCTCTTGCAGCCTAAGATTGTAACCACAATGTGCTGCAAATGTTGATAGTCCTCGATTCCAAGATTCAAAAACACTTTATAAAGGAAAAAAAGAGAAATGGTGTTTTCTTCACCTCAGAGATCTTGAACTCTGGAGGCATGAGCCATAAACAACTTGGCCAGGGTCATGTATGCTAAGAATGTCAGAACCAAGAAATTGAATTTAGAATGACTAAATTATGGCACAATGCCTTTACCCCAAGTCACCTTCCATTTCAGATAAAAATCTTCACTGCAAGGGGTTCCTTTTGTGTTCTGAAAGTCTAGTTTTAGACTTTCATGTTTTTCCCACTCAGTGCCGTGCTTTGTAAAATGTCTAAAGGCAGTTTTTATCTGCAATCTTCTGTTGTTATAAGCCAGCTGAAACATTCTTTACAAGTCCAGATTTCTGTACGACTGTTTAGTAGAGAGACATTTAGGATGGGAAAGACTAAAAAAGGCAGGAAGGCAGGCAAACAAGCAAGAAAGAAAGAAAGAAAAAAAATAAAAAGAAAGAAGGAACTTTTGTTCTTTATGACACATCTTTTTCACCCCCTTTTCTCTTTCACTGCATAGTCTTTTGGCTGAGATAGAAAAGATGTGGGAAGTAAAGGCTGAGTAAATATTCTCAGATTTGTGTAAATTTAGTGTAATGTCATGAACAGTAGAGCTATGTCTAAGTGATTTGCAAGAGGTCAGAATCCGATCTCCTGTAGATGCAGAGTTCTATTTTGTTTCCACAAAGCATTTCACCTCCAAAATACTAATTTCATTTCACTTTTTGTGTTGATTTTTCTTGTAATTTTTATGCAAGCCAGAAACATTGTTCATACAAAATAGTTGAGGTTGGAAGGGGTTCTCTAGGGAAGGTAAACCTTTAGCATGGGTTATTTGTGCTAGGTTTTTTTGTTTGTTTGTTTTGGGTTTTTTTGGTTTTTTTTTTTATGGTAAAGCTGGTATTTTTTTATTGGGATGTAGTATGTATAAGCCTTTGTTATTTATCTGCAAACTCTGATTGGTTTAAGAGTCATTAAATGAATATAAAGGCATTTCAACATATATATACATTTAAGATTCTTGGTCTCAGTGCTGTTACCACTAAGCTGCAACAGGAGTTCAGCTGCAACAGGAGATCTCTCTCCATATGACAGCCTATTTAGTCTAAAATGTTTTCATTAGTGTTCTGGTTTAGATTTGCTATTACACTACATATATTTGCTTGCATCACCTCTGTGGAATTTGCAGTGTGAGTACCCAATGCCTGTTAGAAGAGGGAGAGCTGCAGTTCCTACAGTAAATTTACCTTTCTAAAGAGAACCCGCCTTTGCCCATATAACTGTGCTCTCTGATAACACTATTACAAGTGTCACTAATGGCAATGTTAAAACTAAGAAAATTTATTTTTTAATTTAAATTTTGTAGGTATTCTTTCTTTTTGTTCTTGGATTTAGAATACTGCTGAGATAGATCACAGGAAGATATTTGGACATAGTGATAGTCTTAATGAGTTATTTTAAAGATAAGGAACAGGCAGGGAATGGAATAAATGCTCAAATGCAGTCATGTGAAAAGTTTCTCTGCCATAGATGATATAGAAATGAACTGTAAAATTACTTTGCAAAGACATTTTTTTCAAAGTCAGAAGGGGGAAAGTCTATATCAACATAGGCATATCAAGCAGCATTTCCAGGGCCACAGCGCACAGTAGAGCAGATGCTCTAGCCAAGGCACCAGTGTCTAGAGTGGAATGGTACTCTAACACGGACTCCAGTGGTTCTTCTCAGTTCCTAGAGCAATGTAGGACTGGGAGGCCATGGAAGTGCTAAGCTCTCAGCTGTTTGAATTTGGAACACGATGTCCATCTCTATAATTCAAATTCTTTGCAAATGTTTGTATAAATAGCTATGGTCCATATAAACTACACAAAAAAAAAAATAGGAAGTTGGGAAGTTGGACTCGGAATAATGTTACAGTGACATAAAACTGGAGTGGCACCATAAGAATGAAGATAGTTTTACTCAACTGTAGGTTTAATGTGTATCTGAACTGCTTAATAATAACTGGGAACTGGGATATAAACAAAGGAGTCATTAAAATATACGTCTACAAATAGGCAGTAGAACAGCATGACTGTACTAATGCACCTGCAGAATTAAATTGTTACTTCAAGCAAATTATTTTAGCTGTAAGTTTCATCAGGTTAGAGGACTACAATTCACCAGAGGACCTAGTCATAACTTGTGACTTAAATATTCTCTTTAGTTCAGAAGTCTCTAAAATCCATCCAGTAATAGAAGATCAAGCAAAATAATTCCATGATCTCTGTCAATAACAATGGAATCAATGGTGTGAAGAATAGTTAATGTACTACATCAAGAATAAATTGCATCTTACATTTTAATTCTAAAAAACATTTTCCAATGTAAAAGTGTAGCTGGTCTAGGAGAACAAATCAGGTGACCAAAGAGCCAGGACGCTGAGTCCAGATCCATAGCCAAACACAAGTGATTTTAAAGCCACTAATAGGAACAAAACTGTCACTCTAAGCAGAGAAAATGAAGAAATGTAGAGGGGAAGAGCTGTGTTAAGATTATCCAGCACATTCTTCTCTTAAGACATCATGCCAGGAAGAGCAAATGGGAACGGCAGAAGAAATGGATATTGGATCGTGTTGTCCACATGGTGTTGGCTCTGGCTCTACAGAGCTCTAGAGCTGCATCTCATTGTCCACATATCCTATCAAGGATCTAGAGGGCAGAGAGCTATTTCCTGCAGTTCACCTGTGCAGCACAAGGAATAGATTTAGTACCACAGGGGAACTGAATTCTTAAGAAAATTCTTTCTTTTTACATTATTGTCCTTGTGTCTTTGCCTTCCATCTTGCACAGATATGTGCTGAGCTTATGGTGATTATGCAGCATTACCAGGTGGGAATGGAAAGCTTCACAATTGTTTTGCACAGCTACAAACACCCACCAATATATAGGGGACAGCAGAGAATCAGATCCTCACAGTAACAAGATTTGTGGACAGCAGCAGGCTCCTGTATTTAATGTTTACCATTCTGGCACCATGGCAGGGTTCCTACATACTGCCTTGACTGTGGCACAGTGGTGATCAAGCTCGTGTTTACAGGTCAGTTATTGTTTAAAAAAATTCCCCTGAAAGGACACCAGTTTACATGCATCATTAAAGCTCTATCAGCACATTACAGAGCTCCAGGTTGTAAACCAGGCCAGATCAGGACCTTTCATTCTTTATGTGGATGAAAGTAATGATGCCAGCAGTGACAGGGTATGTATCGTGATTAGGCATTGTGACCAGGAGGCAAGAGTTTTGAAAAATGATCTTCCAAAGATGATTGCAGGAAACACAGCAGGTGCTGGAAACATTTCTGCATCACTGAATCCGTTTTATTGACTCCAACATTTCACTGATAAATGTGATTGCACTTTTCCCTCACTCAGCAAATATAGTAACTGGCAGAGTAAAGCAAACTTTAGCATCTGTGTTTCTATCCATTGATCAGTGTCTTGTAACTGTTATGTCACTTGAGAATCTTTATGAAAACAGATAATTTATAATGACAGCTGATAAACTGCTATCCATCTTACTGCAATGCTAATATAAGTTATCTTATGTCCTTCATTGCTGACCAGAGAACTCAACTGGATCCCAAATAGGAAAGAGACTCTTTCATTTCTAAAGAACTAATGTAAGGCTTGCCTGCATTTGTAATTTTTTAAATACACTTACTCTCTCCTCAGTATCTTGTTATGCATAAAGGAGTTTGGGGCTTTAGACCTTGGGCCCATGTGAAAAGATGATAAGTTCTGTAATGAGGTCAACAATTGTCACAGCAGTGACAGGCATGCAGAAGAAGAGGTGGCAAAGGTCTGTAAGTGAAGACCAAACAACCTCCCCACAACTGGAGGAGGCAAGGGCATCAGTGGGAGGTCACCACCCAAATGAGTAGACAGTTAACCTTTTCAGGATCTCACTTTCAGAGGAGGTGCATGCAATGAACTTCCAGAAGAGAAGCCTTGAGGAATTACTTTGAGTTTCAGGAGTAGTATAGAAATTGAAGGGGTTATACATTTATCAACAATCTGGATGCAGTAATTGAATGCACCATCAGCAAGTTTGCTGATTAAACCAAACTGGGAGGTGCTGTTGAGTGTCTTAAGGGACAAGAGCCCTTGCAGAGGAATCTGAGAGAATGGATCATTAGGCTTTGATTAATGGGATGAAATTTAATAAGTCAAAATGCCAGATTCTGCCCTATGAAGCTATGTCAGGACCAAACCTGGGAGAGAAGTGTCTGGAGAGCAGCCCTACAGAGAGGGTTCTGGGAGTGCTGGTTCACAGCAGACTCAACAGGAGTCAGCAGTGTGTGCCCTGGCAGCCAGCTGGGCAAACCTCATCCTGAGGTTCATCAAACACAGCAAGACTGATGGTGCAAAGAGGTAATTATCCAGCTGTATCCAGCATTGTTGGTCTCATCTTGAACGCTGTGTGCAATTCTAGATCCTGCCATTTAAGAAGGATGTGAAGGTCCTTGAATGTGTTCTGCCAAGGGCACCAAGGCAGGGGAAGGGGCTGGCAGGAAGTCCTCTGAGTAGTGGCTGAGGGTACTGGGCTTGTCTAGTTTGGAGCAAGGGAGACAGAGAGGTGATCTCACTGCTCCTTACAGCTTCCTGAGGTGGGGAAGTGCAGAAGGAGGTGCTGAGCTCTTCTCCCTGGTACTCAGTGCCAGGACACATGGGAATGGCTAAAAGCTGCATCCATAAGGGAAGGTTCATGTTTGACATGGGGACATTTTTTTACTGGGAAGGTGGTCAAGCCCTGGAACGGGCTTTCTGGAGAGGTGGTTGGTGCCCTGTGTCTGTCAGTGTTTAAGAGAGTGTTTAAGGACAACGTTCTTAAAGCCATGATTTAAATTTTGGTCAGCTCTAAAGTAGTCAGGCATTTGGACTAGACGGTCAATGCAAAAAAAATGTCAATGTATAAAAAAGTCAATGTAAAAAAAAAAAAATCTACAATCTAGAATTTATATTTTAAATTTGAATTGTCTTTAACATGACAGAAACCACTGCAGAGCTAAGTTTTCTGTTTTGTTAGCTCTGAGCTCATCTCTATATGTATTGATATTCTCAGCAGGTTTTGTTCTGGACTTCCAGTCATTTGTTACTTTGTTGAAAGATACACAGCTAGTTTTAGCTTGAAAATTGAAATCTAACCTATATTTTTATTTAGCCTGAAAGGGGGTAAGTCAGTTTCCTGTTGTACAGTGCTAATATACTCTCCATCTATTCACTTGGGGATTATTTTTCCTGTGTGTTGTCAAAGGACTTTTCTGCTATTAAGGCAACATCGTGTGTAGCAGCTCTTTCTGGTTTATTTTTCTTGATTCAGGTTTGGATTGAGTAAATCAGGACACTACCATCTTAATTTTAAACTAAGTAGCAATTTACATGCTTCTTTTCAGGTGACATTCTGCTGCAATGTTGAGAAATTGTTAACCCACAGCCCAAGAAATACATTATTGCTATCTCTAGTTAGTCATTGGGTATCGTAGGGAATATTCAAGGCCACAGACTTGCCAGGCTTGGACTATTTTGAGCCCTCCCTAAACTTTGTTTAGATGAAACAACTTTTTTTTTTCCCTAATGGCAGTTTGTTTTACCTAGTTTGTTTTACCTTTTCTTATCTTCTTATGGTGCAACCCCATTTTATATAGATAATAGTAAAAAGTAGTTACTTTGTGCAGAATGAGATATTGATGACTACAGAATCATCAAGGTTGGAAGAGGTCTTCTAGACCATCTAGTCCAACTGTCAACCACCATAATTGCTTGAATCATCTAAATCATATCCCCAAGTGCTTCATGCAGACACCTTTTGTAAGAGCCAATCTTATCTCCCCTGGCAAAACTTAATGCTATTTCCTCTCACTCTTTTACCTAAGACATGGCAGAAGAGACTGACCCCTACTCCACTACAACTTCCTTCAGGCAGTCCCTCCTGAGCCCCTTTTCTCCAGGCTAAACAACCCCACTTCCTGCAGCTGCTCTTCATGAGACATTTTCTAGACCCTTCCCCACCCTCTTTGGATATGCTCCTCAATGTCCTTTTTAAAGCGAGTGACGCAGAACTGGACATGGTGCTCAAGGTGCAACCTCACCAGTGATGAGTAATAGTAGGACAATCCCTTTCTTACTCCTACTGGCCACACTATTCTTGATACAGGCCAAGATGCCCTTGGTCACCTAGGCACACTGCTGGCTCATGTATCCATCTGGCTGTCAATCCTAAATCCCTTTCTTCTGAGCAACTTTCCAGCTGCACTCCCCCAGCCTGCGGCAGTGCATGGGGATGTTGAGGCTCAGGCGCAGGACCAATAAGGATAATGGCAGTGGGCAGAGAAACGCACAGCTGGCATATATTCAGCAGTCCCAAAAACTGGGAACATGGGATTCTGGGCAGAGGGGTACAAGCACGAGATTATATAAGATGGGGCACTGACTGATAGAGGGGACCCCAAGGCTCTAAACAACTCACCAACAAGCAAATAAATTTAGGACTGGAGCTGGTCAAAACTGATTCTAGGGGTACCAAAGAAATCAAAGATATGCAAAAATTACCATACATAGTAAATTATATGTGCATTAAATATAGTAAATGTAGTAGAGTAAAATGTAGTAGATGTGGCGTGGAGTTGCAGACCAGAGAAAAACAAAGGTTTAAAAGCATGTTAGCACAATGAAAAATTACACAAAGCAGATATTTCAGTCAGGAAGAAGCCACTGGCATTGTTGTCCTCCCAGCAAAGCAGAGAATGCTGATGACTTGCCATCCTTGCTCTCCTCTCCCCCAACACATCCCCCACTCCAGCTCAGAGTGAAGCTGCGATCTCAGCTCCCCTAAGATTAGCACTGATGACAGAAAAGTACCTGCCCTGCTTTGAGGTCATGGTTACATCTTTCACAATAAAGTACAACTCAGTGCAAGAAACACTGCCAAATTTCTTTGACTTTTCAAATAGAAAGTCCAACAGCAAATTTGGTTTTCATTACAGCCAGTTCCACTCTGAAATGGATCTGAAGACTTGAGTCTAAGGTGTGATTGTTGCTGTACTGATACCCAAACTGCTCTGTGTGCATGCATAAGTTCCTATCTCAGAATGGAAAAAGAAGAAATGAAAAAAACCCCACCAACTTGATTTGTTGAGCATAATTGTATGGATAATCTAAATCCATTACTTTGTGCCACAGAACAGTTTTCCATTCACACATCCATCTCCTCTGAAATAGAAGACTATTCTTACATTTTATTCACATAATGGTTTTGATAGAAAATCTGTTTTGCTGCAGATGAGGGCCCTGGAGGTTTTTGGTCTATTGTAATACATAAGAGCTGCCTGACAGTGCAGCATTCATTCTCTAGTGCGATTGCCTAGCAGGGCTAAAAGCACTGATGTCTTTTACAGTTCTGGTATTGCCATTATCCATTTCAATGGGGTTTAAATGTAAAAGTGAAATTGATGGTGTTAAAGCATGAATTTCAATCATGCTAAGAAAGAAGATATTGATGGGAGCCAGCAAGGGAGCTCTGAACAAAAATATTGCAAGGAAGAAGCTGAAAGGCTGATTACTATAAGGCTAGTGACTCTATGTTTTCAAGTTACAGAGCTGCCACACATTAAAAGATGCCTGCTCATGTTGCATAACTCAGGACAAAATGTGCTCGTCCCTGTCAGTATTATGGGTCTCCTTCCTTCTCACTGAGGTGGGACTTCGTGGGAAAAATCTTCAAGTCTTAGTTCAGCTTTTTATCTGAGATTTAAGATGTCCTTTCTCATTAACTTTTGTAGTAGGGCTGGTTTCTTGTGGCTACAGACTATCGCTGTTCTTGTAAAAATTATACCTTTGCAATTATAGTGCAGCCACCTGTCTGAGGCAGAGTCTTTTTAGAGCAGTAGAAGAGGCACTTTTGTATCATACAAATTACAAAGAACACCGTAACTCAGGGTTAGGAAAACTAATGAGAAAGCAGTAAGAGTATTTTGCAGGAGCTTAATGAGTTGGATTTTAATTTTCACAGCAGAGAAGCAGAGCTGTGAGCAACCTTGCCACAAATTGAAACGGAATCACAAAGTGTTACTTGGTGCATTGAAGCACCTCTCTCTCAGCCGTAGCTCTTATTCCTTCTTGGATCCTGGCAAATATCCATGGCAGTTTCCTCTGGCACTGTGGTCAGCAATTCCCTTTCCTGCCCCTGTGTGCCCTGTGTCCTAAGGCTTACTGCCATTACCAAGAAATGTGCAATTTTATGAAAAACGCAGCCATGTCTTGAGGGATCTCCACATTTTTCTTGAGTTGCAAACAACTGAAAAGACTTGATTGATTTGTATTTGTGCTTCCATGACAGCAGCATGCTCTGTACCTGTTTAATTGGTTTAAATCAAATTTAAACACTAAGCAAGTTTGAAACAACAGAACTGCACAACAGAGCTGTGGTATTCATTACAAAATTATAGTTGAGGTTTCAAAGAAGAAAATGAAATTATAATGTTTTATTTCAGATAAAACAAAAAAAAATCATCCTTGGACTCTGGTTTTTTTATAAATTAAAAACTTATCATTTATAGTGTTCTTTCTAAGTAAACTCCCTTTCCCACCTTCTGTCTGATATTCCTGCTGCCATACCTCTACTCTGTGGTTTAAGTTCCAGTCCCAGTTTTCTCCATCTACAGCTTGTCAGCCTAAAGTGGGAGAAAAATGCCTGTAGGATCAATATGTTCAAACCACTTGAGGAAAGAATTGTGACAATGTACCAAATAAATTTTGAGACATAGTGACTGATAAAAGTTCCTAGCAAGAAACTGCAATAATGTGTGTAAAGTCAATTTTTATACAGTATTTCCTTAGGGAGCCCATTTCTTATCAAAAGATATCATTTTATGATAAAAATCATTATTTATGTTTGGCAAAACATTTCTATAGTACTCTTAATAAAAAGACTCTTTCCCCTTAAACTGATTTGAGATGAATGTATACTAGAGTGCAAAAATATGGTTTTATCTTTATAAGAATTTCTCATGAATAGTCTTTGAAAATGTCTCTCTCAATGTACAGATTCTCCAATTCTGTCTGCATTGTTTGTATTTATCCTCTCACCAATAACGTCTGCAGACAAGGTTTTCTGCAAAGTCAAAGCATTTTGAATTAAATGTAAAATCCTTGGTGATGGAGCTCTTCAGCAGGCTGAACGTAGCTCTAAATAAAAATTGATTCATTTTGTTTCAATAAGAAGATGATGAAGGTTCCATCTGAACCCACCTGCCTATCTGGCCCTGCAGTGGCTCTCAGAAGCAGCAGTCCCTCTTCCAAGTGTGCCATGAAATCTTTATGTGATGTGAAATCTTTGCCATAGGGCTGGACCCTGCTGGATAAATCCACAAAAAATACCAATCCTAAAAACTCTGAAATATCCGACTGGTCACATACAACTGAAAATTGCTGACCTGTAAAGGCAAACCAGCACTCTCATGGGGTTATGCACTCTCATGGTTAAAAATTTAACTCACAGCGTCCCAGCATTGCAGACTAAGTTTACGTCAAACTGCATTTAATGGTTTCAAGTTTGCAAGATAACTAAAAATATGTAAATACAATACTGCAAAATATATAGCTGTTTCATATAGCAGGTCCTATCCTTATTTACTTCATTGAAATATTAATTATAATAATATACTGTATTGGTCTCTTTGGTGAAGTGAGGTGGCTGGGACACCTTTATCGCTGAAGTTCGATTTGTCTCCAGTAGTACTTGAATTTTATAGCTCTCACATTCACAGCAATTTTACTTGTCGTGTGCTCTTCATATTTTAGGCTAACAAGTTTGGTAATATTCAAGGAATGTGAAGCTAGGGATCTAAAATACTTATTTAAGTTACAAAGACATGAAAGCATTTCTACAAGGTTATTCAGGGCAGCTAAATTAGCTCCTGAACAGAGATTTTATTAATATATTCCTGGCTTTTTGTCTGAGTCCCACTTATTTCATGTGAGTTTATTCAGCAAGTGAAGTAAAATATTTTTTGAGGGTCGGTCAGCAGCTAGCATATCTGTAGGTCCCAGGAAAATAAAATAGAGATGTCCAGGCACATCTGCAAATGGAAGCACATATACAAAGTCCATCTGGACCCTGTATTTACAGATTATTGACAAAGCATTCATGCATCTAGATCATAAGCAACCCTAATATTGAGAGAGCACTTTGAAAAGTGAGAGAGAAAGAGACCTGAGACCAAGAATGAAAATAAAATTCAATACCTTTTTTATTTGTGCTGCTTTAGCACTAGGTATGTTTTCAGAGAACAACCTTGCAAATAATGAGCAGATATTTCTTGCCCACACAGGCTTATGATATGAAGATTATTGACATTTCTATAGAAATCATTAGTAGTATTCAATCTGGAAATTACTGATTTGTATGAGGGTAAATAGTAATACATGTTGAAAGCTAGCTGGTCTAGCCTAACTGGTTCATTTACAAACCTATACCTGTTTCAAGAATGCCTATTTCTTCCCATTTTCTCTGCTCAAATGTGTGCTTACACATATGCACACACAAAATCTCAATTACAGCTTTCCTCCTGGGAAGCATTGAACTAAATGGAAAATGGTTTCTTTTTCCAAATATCCTAAATCCTTGAGAGAAGCAGAATTATAATGGAGGGTATGAAATAGTACTATGGAAAGCAATAGTATGCTTTTATTTACACCTAAAAACATCTGCTAATTCAGATTTTCAATTTCAAATTGATTAGAGAATAATAATTACTCAAATAGTAAAACTTCTGAAATGGGTGTGGGCCAGTAGTGTAATATATCATCATGGTTGATCTTCTGAAGCGTCAGCCATCCTCATTCATATTCATCCAGTGCTACCCAGACAAATAATGGCATTATCACCTACTTCAGTAATCAAACAATGGAAAACCAATATCTGGGACTTTGGACTTGAATACAAAGTAGTTTAGTATTGTGTTTATTAGCTGGAATACTAAGGACTCAGCTGTGATGACATCCTGAGTGATATTCTAATAAATTTCTGAAACTGGATACATCAGCATTCTGATGAAACTAGAATGAGCTGTTTCAGTCTCTCATTGGCTTACTCTAACACCTGTATCGTCATCATAGAACCATTATAGCATGGCCTGGGTTGGAAGAGACCTTAAAGATTGTCTAGTTCCAACATCCCTGTGGTGGACAGGGACACTTTCCACTAGACCAGGTTGCTCAGAATCCCAGTCAGCCCTGCCTTGAACACTTCCAGGGATGGGGCATCCACAGCTTCTCTGGGCAACCTGTTCCAGTGCCTCACCACCCTCACAGCAAAGAATTTCTTTCTAATATCTAATCTAAACCTACTGGCTATCAGTTTGAAGCCATTCCCCCTTGCTCTGTTACTGCATGCCCTTGTAAGTTGTCCCCTTCCATCTTTCTTGTACCTCCCTTCAGGTACTGGAAGGCAGCAATTAGGTCACCCCAAAGCCTTCTCTTATGAATCTTATGATCTTCTTATTAAGAGAATCTTACCCGCTCTTATATCTTATGACATCTTTTTGCATTGTAAAGCTACCTTGCACTGAATTTGACTGTCGTTCTAGCTAAAGTACAGTAATAGTTCTTGGATGTTATTAATTATTATATTTCTCCAGTGGAAATGTACTAGGGGACTATTAAGTTTATATGTTAATTGTGTCTGTATTGATTAGCTTCATTTACTGGATTTTTCCTGTGATTTAAATTAATAGACTTCTAATAGACATGGCTACACTTTCAGGAGGGGGTGTAGATGTGTAGAATAATTTTGAAGACAAGCCACACATGCAGCAATATATGAAAGCAAAGCATGTGCCTGAGGTGAGGCAGACACCAAATTAGTGTTTTGCCCCTCTGTCTGATCTCCCATGATAGTCTTACTATAATAACAACATTTGAGTATGACTGGATATGATAAATTAAGAACTTGAAAATAAATTTACCGTTAACATGCTCTGTCTTCTGAAAAATGACACACCATGCCCAGAAAAACAAAACGGAGGTAGCAAGAATCAAGGTCCTTGGGGTTCTTTCTTCAGCACAGACAGCACTGTAGCGTAGATGAACCTTAAAATCTCCAACTTTTCCAACAGCTTCAAAGAAGCACTGAAACATGTCTTTCCTGTCCTCCTCTGCAGGGAATTACTGGAACGCGGCTTCTTTCGTTACTTCATCATCTTACCTCCACTTCTCCACCTTCCAAGGGGAAACCAGTGCAGACATCTCTTTCTACTTCAAAACGTCGGCCTCAGATGGTGTGTTTCTTGAGAATCTGGGGAACACTGACTTCATCAAACTGGAGCTGAAATGTAAGTATAGCCTTCCTATTACTATTCTCGGCAGTTGAAGTATTATGTTGAATAGTAGCTTTTAAAAATGTATACCATTTAGTAAAATGTACAAGCTGTCTAAATCCTGGAAAAATTTCCAAATCAAACTGCTTGATGTGTTTTCAAGTTGCCTTTTGTGAAAGGAGTGCTTGAAGTATATTTGAATTGTTTATTGAAGGGAAAATACAAAGACAAATAAAACTGGTAACATCAATTACAAAAATGACACTGACCTGAAAAGAGTTTTCAAAATTGCATGTCAGAATTATTTCTTCAAAATTTATGTCTTTGGCTCTGTGTGCTTTTCTATTTTATTTCATGGTTGCTTTGGAAACAGGGGAAAGAAGGAAAAAAGAGGCACTATCCTAATCAGCACTGCAAGGAGCCAAAGAGCTGAAAACTTGCATATGATATTTAAAAGCCATAAAATATGTCATAAAAATAAATCTTTATCAGCATTATCTGTTAATAAAATTGCTGATCTGAAAAAGAGGGTATAATGACACCAAGAGGCAAGTCAATTTTATTATTCAAGCCACTTTTAGTGGCCCAGGGGCAAACTTTCCAAGGAAGGTGCTGAAATCCTCAGCTGCACCTGAATTCTGCTTAGTGGAGTTGAAGCAGTTGAATTAGGGGGAAATATGTTTTATGTCTCCTTTGTTCTCCCCTGACCCTGCCATAAACTGGAGCAGGGAGAGGCCCTCTGTGCTATGTGTGGTTGTTATTACAGCCTCTAGCAGCATGTTACAGCCTCCCTGCACTCCAGCACTGGGGCACTGGGAAAAGCATGTTTGCCTCCTTTTGCTGCAGGAGCTGCTCATGGATGCCAAGGACCCAGATCTAAATGTTGATGCACAAAAGTCAGTGAGTCATTAATGCTGAAAGAGAAGCAGTTGGCTTGTAGACCCTAAATAATTCGTATTTTTATGGAGATTCAATGTGATTTACATACACATCTAATTTGAAATCAAAGAGCCATTTTCAACACTTCCCAAAGTTTAAACACACAAATCAGAATGTAGGAATTTAGAAACCACTAAGAGACTTCTTTAAAATGCATTTAAATTTTTCCCTCCAGGTAAGAATAAAATGCCAAGTTCCATTTGGTTGACTTTTTTTTCTTTCTTTCTACAACAAATTTATTCACAATGCTTAATCCAATTTCTCTAATCTGCAACTTCAGTGAATCAAAATTGTTCCTATTGAGTCACAGGGAATAGTCTTATTTGCTTTACCAAGGGGCAAAGCCTTTTAATAATAAAGTGGCAGCTATTTTTAATTTCCCTTTGAATTTAAGTAGTACTTACAGTCAGCTGAGGTGGGCATCTTCAGAGCTTCTTGCTCTTCTACTTTATGGAAGATGTTCTCAGCCACCGCAATCAGACCAACCATGTTGTTGGTCACTTAGCTAAAAAGCTACACACTGATAGTGTGTAAAGGTGACTTGGCAGCAACTAAAATTCTTTTGAGCTCAGGTCAGGATAAATAATAATCATGCTGCTGTGGCTTGCTGAATAGATGTACCAGTTCAAGAAAGTGGCAGTGTGCTCAGAGTATCATTATAAAGGACTTTAATTTTAAACCTTTTTAAACCTATGCTTGAGATCCGCTGACTTTGCTGAGACCTGCCATATGCATAAATTTAACCTCTGCCTCATGTCCCTGAATCTAAACTTCAGATTATAAATTCTTGATGGAAGAATTTGAAATATCATCTGTAAGAAAAGATGAAAAACTACTTAAGAACTATGGAGACTGTATTTGCCAAGAAATACAAAGCAGTTCATTCGATATAGTTGCATTCACTCTACCTTTTTTCTCTGGAAACTATTGCTTGAAATTTTCAGAGCCCCAGGAAAAGGCCTTCCGGTGACTTAAGTGTTCTACAGGTCACAAATGAAAAAGTGGGTTCAGTAATAAAGAGAAACTCACCCTCTCTTCTGAATTACACATTTATTAATGAATGTTTGTTTTATGTATTTTTGTATGTGTTTTTTGTTTTATGTATTTGTTTGTTTGTTGTATTTTTTAAACAATTTTACATTGTTTTATGTATTTGTTCTAGTCTGCACTTACAGTTTTCTGTAATTCATTTAAATGAAGAGTAGTTTCAGAATTTCAGACGTACCTTACATGGCTCTACAGTAAACTCTGCTGCTTCTTAAGCCTGTTTCCTTTTTGTAGAAGTCCTGTAAAATTAATATGTGAATTTGTTCCTAAATAGGAACATAAATTTATGTCAGTAAGGTAATTACAGAATTATCCCCAAACTCTGAAGAAGCTTTCCTTTGACGAGCTGCTTTTTAGCTACCTATCACATTCTCTAATAGAACAGCTATTTTGTATCAAAGGCTTTTTACATAAAAAGACCATCTTTTTACATAAAAAGACCATCACCACATACTTACTGTAAACTGTTTCATCCACTGCTTCACCCAGTGGATTGCTTTTGTCTGTTCACTGCCTTCTCATACAGGTACAGTTCTTACTGGAGAAGGATGACTTCCTACAAAGCCTGTTCTCAATTTCTTTGCTTTTTACCATTCCAAAAAGAAAATGTTAAAATAAGTATCCTGCATGCACAGATTCTATTTTCTTTTTCCCTTATGTGTAAAATAGCTGTGTGTACCTGTAATGCATGGTTAATGATGTATAAGCTGAGCTCTATAGACCAGAAACCAAAAGGTTCTACAGTATCCAGTGTTTTAATCAGCTTGTTGCACTTGGTGAATGCATTAGGGAAACAAATCATTCAGTCTATTAAAATTCTTAGCTTCAAGTCTTTGGAAAAGAGTTTGCATGTTTTATTCTGAGCACAAAAGTGGTTACTAGGAACACTCATTAAATAATTTTACTGCATGCTGTCTTTGAGTCTAATAATTCTTGAGTCTTATATTGTCTTAGGGTCTAATAATTGTGCAGATTTTCTAACTCTCCTGATTCATATGAAAAAGAGGTGACATCTGCAGTGTCTTGAAGAGTAACAGTTCGTATGCCTTCAGCAAAACCTCAGATTGCCGTCTCTGAGGAGGGGGAATAGAGGAAGGAAGAGAAGACCATTTTTTTTTATTTCAGAAATAGCTTTTGCAAACAGCTGACAAGGAATTGTGTCAAGAAAAAAACAGGGATAAAATGCTACTATGAATGTGGCTGAAGACTTTAGGTATTCCATTTATCAAGCAACTCCTCTGGCAGGCTTGTAGTTGTCACCATGCGTGGAACAGTTGACAGAGATGTAGAATTACTTGAAGCCTCAGTTTTTACATATACCAGTAAATCTACAGAAACCCATTGTTTTCATAGCTGGCTGGTCAGCTGACAATGGCTAGGATTGCTTAGAAAGGTGGTAGTTGAATAAAGTATTAATTTTTCTCTAAGGCAGGGCTTCCCTCTCTGGTCAAAATTTCCAGATTATTTTAAAATTAAAACTGGCTTTTAGAGTGAGAAAGAGAGGATGCATTCTCTTTTAGAAAGCATTCTCTTTTTTTTTTTTCCTATATATTTTGTACGTTTATGAAATATGGACTGAAGATTTTAGAGTTATGACTATGAAAATGTAGCTACTTCATACCTGAGATGCTTGTCAAATAGATCACATTTGAATTTTCTGTTTCAGAGATATCTCAAGTTTTGGAAAATATTTGCTCCTGAAAGCAAAATTTGAAGGGGGTGTATTTGTGATAATTCAGGAAGAAGCATCTACCATCAGTGTTTCCAGAAAACTCTCTCAATGACACTGTTATATAATTCTAATGAAAGAGACATTCTACTCACTTCTGTAGGTCCTCTCATCCCTGCACCTCCAAGCAATCCACAGACACTAATGAATTGTGTCTCACTGTTACTATTCTGAAGTAAGCAGCAAGTCACTTTTGCAACAGAAAAAAAATGAGGCTTAGAGATAAAGGTCAGTTTGTGTTTGGTCCTGGCATTAACATGTAAAAGAGGAAAGATCTTTCTTATTAATTTTTGTAAAAAGCTGGGAACATTTATAACTACTGCATTCAGGGATGTCACTTGGCTGATAACCCCTAAAAGTGCCCTAAAAGTTTCCCCAAGGAGTGATCACTGAACTTGGCAGCTGTGAAAGGGATCATATGGAGTAGCTTGCTAATGAGAGCAGTGGCATGGCTACAGGATGGGTGTACTTGCTCTGTGGGCAGGGGATGCTCACAGCACTCTAATACCTGACATTTGGAAGGTCTCGTGCTGCTTCTGACACTCAACTGTTTCTACGCTACTTAGTTGAGACATAAGTAACTCCTCCAAAATCAGACAAGAAGCAGTGACAGACTAGGGACCATGATTCCCATGGCTGTTTGGTTCTGCCCAAACAGTGTTCATTCCTCCAGGCTGAATGCTCTGACACATGACTGATTAATATATTTTCTTGCAAATTTTAGTAATTCCATCACATCTTTCTCCAGAGGCATCCTAAAACAAAATTCTACCATATCAATGAGTTTTCCACATGATGCTCAAAGTCTCATATGTTAAAGTAAATGCAGCTTATGTTTTCCACCGCTTGGTTTTTCACCTCAGTAGGGAAACGGGTGTGACCTTCATTGTTTCTTTTAATTGAGTTATTATTTTGTTTTCCTAGCAGAAGGTCACTTTTCTATAAAACGCCCCCCTAGGAAAGCATGTTGCATTAGCCACATGTCAAAGAATGCATAGGACACTGAGGAATCTCTTCATCCCAGAGGCCCACAAGAAGTTATTAAATTAAGTGGAAAAACATTACATTTCTTCTGGGAAATTTATGACCCAAATGTTTTTACAACAGTACTTGCAAACTGTCATTCTATTCCAGGACAATATGAAAGTTTCAAACAAGCAAAAAGAAAACCTGGTCTGAAGAACTGCAAGCACCATTCTTTGAAAGACAAGATTCTGTGTCAGATGAGGCAGGTGATGCAGAAATGCCTGATATTCACACAAACCAATTTATGACTCATCTGAGAAGACCAGTTCCACCTCTATTTTGTTCCAAATTAGCAGATGGGGATAGGTGTCCAGTCTGGCATGTGGGAGCCAGCCAAAGACAGCAAATAAACAATCCAGCTGAGGAACAGGCTAAAACTGACCAGTGGAAAATCTCAGTCACAGAGCTGTGGGGAAATTAAGGCCACTTTCTGTAACTTGCTTGGACATTGGCAGACTGTATTTACAGGTTGCTTTCCTTTGGTGTCCCCCAATGTCAATATGGCATTCAAGACCCTTCACCATACAGTGTATCCCCTCAGCATTACCCCTCTCCTTCCAAGGGTGATTGGATGCATTTCTCACTGCCATAAATGCCACTTTAAAAGTAATTTCATGTGCAGTGTCTTATAAATCAGTTACAGCTCACACAAAGTTCAAGGTGGGAACTGGTTGACATTCAAAGACCGTAGCTGTCCCTGACTTTGCTTTGCACTAAAACCATACAACACATGGCAAACCATTGCTGGCACTACCACTCAGTAGTACATCTCAGGTCTTCGTCCTTATTTCCAGTCTACTTCCTGTTACATGCTGACACTGCAGAGGCTTTGTTACCTTCTTCATGTGTGCTAATCATTTTTATGCAGAAAGTAAATATTTGCTATGCTGCACAAAATTGCCAGATGCTGTAGGCATATGACAGAAAGAAACCTTCTGGGTCCTTAATTTTAGACCCTCACAATCACAGACAATCAAAATGCATAACCTGTGTCTAGTTCCCTAAATTTATGCAACTCTCTATTGAAAATAGTTTGAATCTTTGCCAGCTGGATAACTGTTTCAGACTCACATCTTTGTTTTCTAGAAGTCTTCTAATTCCTAACAGTTTGATTTGCATCTTTTCTTTACAGCAGTGCATTCTTGTTTCAGTATTGTTCTTTGGCTGAACTAATTGTTTTCACTTCCTAGCATTTACTCTCCACTTTTATGCTTATGGTGTAATCATATCTTCTCCCAGCTTTTAATTGCTGTGTTAAGCAAGAAGAACTCACATAATCTGCTCTCATAAGATATTTTGTCTTGTTCCATTCTCTGGTTAAGTTAATAAGGTTCTCCCTACTCACTACACCTTGAATTCTTTCTTAAACACAGGTAATCCAAACTATCGACATTAATTCTGATAATGATTTACCAATGCCCTCTACAATGACATTAATTCTTGCGCTGCCCATTTGTCCTAGGAATTTTTGGCTGATTACACTGGGATACTGTTTGTTATGTATTATTTTCTGACCTCTACAACCTTGTTTTACTGGAAAAAAAAAAAAAAAAAAAGAAAAAAAAAAGAAAATACATAGACATATGCTGACTTCTTGTGCAAAGGTATTTATTATAATACCAAATATGACTTGACCCAAACCACATTTGAGGTCCTCTAATTTTCTGATGACCTATACTTCACCCATCTCATCAACAATCTCATCAATTCTGCTTTCCATCGCTGCTCTTTTTGGAAAAAAATCAAATATGCTAAATCTATAACAATTCTCTTCTTCCAAAAACCAGAGGGATTTTTTAATCAAAGAAGGATATCCATTGTGTTGACTTTGGTAAAGCCATTATATGCTTTCATATTGTTTGCATCTGCCTCATGTTAGGCAATGATATCTATTTCACTTGCTGATTTTATGGGCAGTCTTACTTTGATCGACTGCAGGGTAAAATCTTGTCACTAAGTCACTGAAGATATGGTAATTCTATTAGTTTACATGTTCTTTGTATTACAGGTAATTACCTGTAATTTGAAGTAAAAAGTCACCAGAAAACTCTCATTATTTTATGTCCTTATGCAGGCTGATGTGTACCAAAGCCAATCACAAACATCTCAGCTCCCCCATCTCCAGAATACATCAGTTATGAGAGCATCCAGAGAGTTCCTCCTGCAATTTCCACCTGGTGTTCTCTTGGGACAAACCTATTTGCCCATCAGAGAGAGCAAAAGGGAGGGGTCTTCAGACATGAAGACCTGACTGTCTTTTGTCACTGTCACTCTTACCTTTAATCCCAGTAACCAACATCATGCCATAACTTGAAACGCCGTAAGTGAGGAAATCTGAAAGGGTCCAACCAAACTTCATTGTTTCCTGAGGCTATGTGGCCTGAATCCACTGGGTCTTCTGGGCCTAAATTATTTAGATATTTTTGAGAATAATTCTTCTAAGTGGATAATCTGAAAACTACTTTTTTTCTTTAAGGTGAACTTTTTAGATGAAGTGTTAGCAGTTGTTCTGTTAGCCTATTGAAAGTCTAAATTAGTCTTTATTGGTTTTACCAAGGCAATTCAGTTTTAAAATAGAAAAAGGTTTTCTGTGACTAGAAGATTAGTTATAATGAAAGTGGAGGTGTTTTTAATAATAATACAGTGGTATCCATGGTACTTAAAATATTTATGCAGATGGTTAATTCAAATTATGTCAACAGACTGATTCAAGTAAATATAATTATTTTCTCCCCAGGTGTTTGTAGGTAGATGCTAAATGTTCATATAGAGTTCTGGCCACAGATTTTCCTAACACTTTGCAGCATTTCATTATGGTTTAAATGGTAGTTTAAAAAAATCAGTTTAAATCATGATGGAAATTAATTCATTTTTAAATCATGTTCCATTTGGGTTCTGCCTTTCTATCTTGCCTTGCTACAGTTGTTCTAAGGAAAATGAATATTTCTGCTCACAACTTTTTGTTTAGAAACTTTGAACACATATAATTTCTTACATTTTAAAAGGAAATAAAAACTTAATGTAAAATATTGTTTAAAAGCTAATAAAATGGTAATCTATTTTTTAAGGGCATGAAGGCAGTTGCTATCACAAGGCTGCCATAAGACTATCTTGCATAATTTAGACTTTTTATACCCTCTTGATCTAAATGTCTTGACTTTGTTTTTAAAATAGAGGTTTTTGCCCCAAATTGTGCACTGCAGACAGCTCTCTACTCGTAAGAAATCTTAGAAACAAATATGTTAAAAATACATAAATCCTCTCACTCACCCTTTTAATGTTTTCCACTGCTACAGGAGGAAACAGGAACAGGTCTCCTGTTGGCTTTACAATTCCTGAGACTCATGCATACTCCAGCAAAATTGTTTACAAAAGGTGGCTAAACCAGGCAGTTCCCTCACTCATGTACCACATCAAGTTTTCTACCTCTAATTACCATGAAGTCTGAGAACATATTTTTGCCTCCAACAGATCAATTCTGTTTCCCACTCTTGTACCACTCCATGATACTTCTGGTTTGTATTTTTAGTATACTTCTTCCTACTGCAGGATAAAAAGCAAACAATACCAAAGATATCTTTTTCCATCTTGGGAAATCTACGCTGGATTTTGGCAATTATAAATTATTACAAGTATATTTTCCGGAGCAGAAAATCTTTAACTCAAACTTCTGATAAAAGTTTCAGTTAGCTGGGACACAATTAGCTGGGTCCATCTACCCCACCCCCTCATAAACACCCTTTTCATATACAGAGTTACTGCACTAAAAGCAAAATTGAGTCATATTTTTGGATGGCCTTTTTTATTGTGGTAGTAAAGTGCATAGTGCAACAGAGTCCTTACCCTGACAGTGACCCTGGACAGCCACAGAGAAATAAATAGCCATGAAAAATTGCTTATAAAAGAGGCACTAGAAATGACAAAACCTTACACAGCCAGGCAGAAAAATCAATAAATTCATATCATCATGAGACCCTGCTGTGATGCAAAAGTTTTTCAGTAGCTACCACTCAGGCACCTAAACACCTTTACAAGTCTTAGTCCACAGCAGAACCTACAGCTAATAAACAAATTACAGAGTAAGGAAAGCACCACAGAAGAGGAAGAAAAGGACACAGGGAATGTGCTTTCATAAAAACACATCGCAGAAAAGTGACAGTCTGGATGTCTAATTTTCAAACCTGCACCAGGCTCTTACCACTTTAAGTATGATGCACAATTTACGGTTTTGACTGATTTTTATTACATTCAAATGTGACATATTTGAGAGGGGCGTCAATATCCTTGTGTCTGTTTGTAAGCACTTAAACACATTGCTCAGCAGCTTCAGAACTGTGCCAAATTCATAACAATTTTTCATAGAAAAATAAGCCACTCTTTCCTCTCCAAAAACCTCTCTGATGCTTTACCATGCTCAGACAAAATCTGATTTCATGAACATTACCACCTGCTTTTATTTTGCCTTTCATCCAAAAAAAAATAGCTATCAGTTGCACAGAACCCTTTATGTGCTGCATGGGAGAGCTCTGTTCTGATGTCTCTGCTTCCCCCTTGTTGTGCTGCCTTCTGTTGTATGGGAGCAATTCAGTTTCATGGTAAAGTGCTGCAGTTAAAAGGATATAATGAAGTATATTATAAGCCACTACAGACAGGAGAACACACATCTCCTCCCCTTTTCCACTCAGTGCACTGACTACAGTTCCCTTTGTGTGAATCATCTGTCATAAAAGAGACCAGGAGATATTGCTGCTGTATTTTTTTTAAGCATTAGTAACTCTCATAAGATGAATCAACAGACCTTCAATGAGTCACCGTTCCTGTTCCTTCCTTCTTTCCAGGCAGCTAAGTAGTTATTGGAAGAGAGCTGGCTGGATGGGATGTGACATCTATCTGAAATTGTATTTATTGCCTTAGAATTAAAGCAAGTGGGTTTTTTTCAAGTCCTGCTCTAACCATCTAATGTTTGGCTTTAAACAAGTCATTTCACATTCTTTTTCTTTGGTTCCTTGTTTATGTAGGACTGATAATATTTTTTTTGTTGTTGTTCTTACTGCCCATGGCTGAAAATTGCTGTATCAACTAAAACACAACCATAAAAGTATGGAAGTTGTTTCCAAGTGCTTATCTACAAGACAGCTGCAGTGCAATTAGCATAACTGAAGCAATTAATAAATAATGATAATAAATAATTTTCTTCTTAGGGCATATTTGGCCTTTGCATGATCTTTTATGAGAAAACTTGGTACTTCCATTAACTCAATTATTTTTGTCCCACAAAGCAATCTAATGTACTGTGTAGGAAGACTGATATTTATTTTTGAGTGATTCGTTGGTAGTCAAGATTATTTCAAAGTGAGATAAAACAACTTAGTTATTATCAAAATCAAATCCCTCCTTATCATTGTCCTTACACAGATGTTTACTCATAATGAAAAAGGTGTTGTACTGAGTTCTGGTGTCCCTTCATTTTGAGCTCCAGTACAGCTATGCCTTTCCAAAATATTGCAAGTTGTGTAAGTGCTTGTCTGCCAGTAGAAAGGGAACTGCTGTCTCTCTGTAAGGGGAGAGAAGCCAGGAATTTTTTTTTTACTACCTTGCACCTGAAGGGTTTTTGGCCAGTTTCAAGTAGCCTGTGTTCAATGTAGTGCAGTACTTCTGAGTCAATGGTATATATTGTATATTTACGATTAAAACCACAGGTGAAGATAATGGATACCATAGGCAAAAGTTATTACAGTAGAGAGAGTCTATTCCAACACAGGCAATGAAAGAAAAAGAAACAGCTAGTTATTCAGTCAGACAGACAAATACATGAAAATATGTTACATCAGTCATAAAATGAAATTATGAAAGAATTCTTTTAAGATATTTGATTCCCATTAATCCAAGATGCTTTTCAAAGCATCTTGGATTAATGGGAATCAAATATTTAGCATTTTTGAAACTAGAATTTAGACTTATTACCTCTCCAGTTGTTGAAATTACTGGTCCAGCTGTAAATACTGCTAGAAAAAAGATATTAAAGTATCATGAAGGAAGAAGGACAATAATGCATTAAAGTTCACTCCTTTTAAATATATAGCAAAACAATTTATTTGTGTGCAGTTTTGTCTTACAATGTAACAACACAGTCATATGCATAAGAAAACAGCAGCTCTTGCTGAATCAGGTCAACATCTCTCAGTAGATCTCATTCCCTGTCCGTTCTCAAAGAAATGTCACTACAAGTTTACAGCTGCCAGATGTAGATACTGCACACAGCAGAGACTGAATCAAGTGCCTTCAGGCTGCAGACCAAATGGTGGAGAAAATGAGGATCAAAAATATGAGGATAGACACTTTAGGGGGTGCTTTTTCCTGCATTCAACAAAGCGTTTTCCTTTATTTTTCATTCTGATGCAATTTTTTTTTTCTGGTGTGCAAGATACTTTGAAAATTTCAAGATAAAAACAAACTGAAAAGGTCATAAGAAGCTTCAGACATTCTGAAGAGTGATGTATTCCTAATGAAATTGCACAGGAATTTAATAATTTTTTTTCACCATAAATGTTCACCAAATCTTTAGTCTTTGGGAAAAAATCCACCCTTGGACTACTATTTGTATCTTTTCTAAATATTATGTTATAATTTCTTCCAAAACTTTGATTATTAAAGCCATTTAGCTATACATGTTTTCATTCCTTTACCTTTCATTTGTAAGTTAATTTCCCTTCTCCTTTCTATACATGTTTCTAGACTTCCTGCGACTGAAGGTAAAATGTGTTTAAAAATATTTCCTCCAGGCAGCAAGAATTTCACTGAGAGAAATCAGTAATACTGTTACAGAATGTCAGAAATCACTAATGTTTAAAACTAACTTTACAGATATATCATCAAAATGTTAATGCCAATAGCTGCATCTCTTACTGTACGTCCTTTTTTGCAGGGAACTAGTATTTTAGCAGTACATATGGTAATCTGTCTTCCCACACATCTCAAGTCCCTGAACATCAGGGCAGGGACTAGGAGGAAAAGGTTTCTCTCATTGCAACTCAACTCAGCTTCATAGAGCCGTGGGATTGACAAGATGCATCCCATGGTCCTGAGAGAATTTGCTACTGTAGCTGTCAAGCTATTCTCTGTGATATTTGAAATGTCATGACACTCAGGCAAAGTCTCCAGTGACTGGGAAAAGGTAAAGAAGAGAACCCTGGGAGCAACTGGTCAGCCTTAACTCTCTGCCTGGTAAGGTCATAGAACAGATCCTCCTGGAAGCTATGTCAAGACATATGCATGACAGGGAGGTGATTAGAGACAGCCAACATGGCTTCACCAAGAGAAAATTGTGCCTGACTAACCATCAGCCAATTCTCTCAGGACTCTGGGAGAACATCTCATTGGGTCTCATAGACTTATGCACATTCAAGTTCCTCAGATGGTTATGAACCCGATCTCTACTTACAGTGAGAATTGCTTTGCTCCCCCAGTCCCCATTCTGCTGTCCATCCACTGGAGAGGCATGGGAAGAAAGGATGTCATTGGAGACTTGAAGGCAAAAGAGATGTTGAGTACCTCAGCCTTCTCCTCATCCATTCCAACCCTGTTTATCAGGGGTGGATGCACCTTCTTTGACCTTCCTGGTTAACAGACCTGTGGAAGTCCTTTCTGTTATTCCTTGCATCCCTTGCCAGGTACAGCTTCACCTTGGCCTTCCTCAGCTGTATTTCATCTCTGTACTCTTCCCAGGTTTCCCATCCTTGTTTCCACTGCCTGTGCATTTGCTTCTTTCCCTTTAATTTAACCAGCAATTCCCTACTCAGCCATGCCCATCTCTTGTTTTCCCTGCCTAATTTCTTGCTCCTGGGGATTTCCAGCTCTTGTGCTCTATGGAAGACTTCCTTAAAAGTCTGCCAGCTCTGCTCTGCTCCCCTGTCCCTGAGGGCAGTCTCCCTGGGAACCCTATTAAATATGTCCTTGTGGAGCTGGAAGTTTGCTTTCCGGGAGTTTGCTTTCCTAAATTTTGCCTGACTTTACTCCTTACCTGATCCATATATCTCAGGACTGCAAAATCCACTTGTGCATGATCCTGATGCCTTGAGAGGCTACCTAGAACAGAGGCTAGACAGAGTCAAAGGAATAAAGTAGGTATTTATTAAAAGGTCTTCAAAGGATACACCATGGGCAGTACAAGAGCCCGGCCATGGCTATACCCAAGATGGACTTTGAGTCACGAGTTTTCACACTTTTATAAGTTTTGGTCCCTTTACATATTGGGGCTAATTGTTCAACTACAGTTTCAGGTTATGAAATCACATCCTCCCAGATTGCTCTCCTCAATTCGCTGTTGTTGATACTTTTTGGGCCCAAAGCTGCAAAGGTGTTCTGGGTTCTCAGGCTGGAAAAGGATTGTTTTGTCTAATTAAACTGTGAAGAGATCTTGCTAACACTTTTTATGAAGTTCAGAGTTATACACTAATGCAGTACAAAATCTGGAAAATATGAAAGATAAAACTTAAGGAATCAATCCCTTCAGCTCAGGCTGTCTCCAATCTTGATGTCCCCAATTCACTCGTTACATTGGTGACCCTCAGACACAGATGGATTGTTCATTCCCAACAGAGTATCAGCTTATTCTAAAGGTTCTGAGAGACAATGAGCCTCACTTGTATTGTATCTTGTGGATGGATTTACACATGAGAAGTGGGTCTTATATAATGTTAAATCAAAGCAATAGCTTTACTCCCCCTTTTTTCCTTCTCGCCACTTACATAAATGAGTGCATAAGGTTCAAAAGAATGTAAGGTCTCATGATTTTTCTTTATTTTACCTGTAACCCATAGGCAAATATAGAATTTGTCTAGTCTGTACAATGAGCCCCTATGTTAGAGAGATGCCTGAACTGCTTCTGAGAAAGATATAGCATGTCCACATAAATCAGCACTCAGCTACGCTGGGATTGATCCTCGGTGCAGCATAGTCTCTCATTAGAACTAATTACTGTTGGCACAGCATCATGCTGATGCAGCTTTGCAGCTTCCAGAGCTGGTTCATTTGGCACTTAGCTCAGGGATCACTGAAGTCTTGGGCATGGATGTGCACTGTCATTTGGTCAAATGAATGAAGCTTCTGCTCATTAGTTCAAATGGACTTTTCATTTGGGAATTAGATAAATGACGAAGCCATCCAGATGCTTAGTCTCATTATTGTAAATACAGTTATGATTTTTGACAACTACCTGATTATTAACAGACAGCCAAGCTACACAGTAATTCCTGTATTGCAGTCAAGCAACTTGGATCAACAATTTTTCTCTGTTATGTTGCATTGGTAGGTTTAATTTTAAGCCATGTCCTTAGAGCAGGTCCTGTGTTCCAATATGGCACTTCAGGGTAGCATCTGTAGCCCTTTCCACCTATTTCTGGCAGCCAGGAACAACCTACCAACGTTGTTTCCATGTCAGCATTGGCATGGCCTCTCTCAGCCCTGTGCAAATAAGGGCACCAGGGAAGGCAATTTAGAGATGACTTTGTGAAACTACCTTTAAACACAAAGATCTGAGTATAAGTGGGAAAGGTGGACAAGACAGTTACTTTCAAATCTTCTTTTCTATCCAGAGTCTTCTTTTCTATCTATTAAAGGCAGTGGGAAGGATTCCAATCCTGATGTTTGGTGATAAGGTCTCCCCCAAGTCTTTCTCAAAGCTAAATACATATCAGACCTGATCTTGACCATTTGATGATCTTGACCATTTGATAGATTTCATATAAAGAGGTATAGACCACTAGCTCTAGAAATATCTATCATCTCTCTCTTTTTATTAAGTTTTCTTTCATTTTCAATCATTTCACTGAATTCTGTCTACAGGTTCAGACAGTGAGCCCTTTGTCAGAGGTATATCTACAAACAAACTGTCCAAGAAGTTTGGCAGATGTTGCTCTTACAGAGCTACAATATTTTCAAGCTGCTGTTTTCTCAGAACAAATATCTCTCTGGCAGATTCAGTTTACACTTTATAGCTCATTGCTGTAAGCTATTTTACAGCCAAGTGAGTGAACTCTGATTCTAGATGTAACATGGCATTTATGTTCTAAGAATGGGATTTCAAAAGGATTCTAAAGAAGTTAGAAACTCATCCCTTTGATGTAAGTCAACTGAAGCATCAGTCAATCCCATGTGAAGGGTATAATAATACATCAGGGGATGTAAGAGAAACGAAGTACAAGGGAGAACATGAAACTATGTATTTCAAAGAAAGGATAATGGGGGAGAAGGAAAGAAACAGAGAGATGGGTGTACATTAGAGAGGTGGTTGACAGAAGGGTTGTAATCCATCTTCCTTTTTTTTCCCAGTTTATGTGTCTTGAGAGCATCCACCTACTGCTTAGCATCTTATAAGTACCCACCCATCCATTAACATCTCTTTCTTTGCTGGCAGCCTCATTATAACTAGAGATCCGAGCCTGAAATTCATCAACAAAGATCAAACTAGAACACAGGGGAGAAAAAAGATACTTGAAACACAAGGAGTTCAAGGAAAATGGGAGATCTAGCTGGTCACAGATCTTGAATGCCAGAAATGTCTATCAGCTCGTGTAACTTGACCTTGTGCATAGCAAAGGACATAGAAATGTGTGATGCTTCCCCTGCAGCTGACCCTCAGAACCTGTGTTTAACTAAAGCATATCTACCAGAAAGCCTTGAAAGGAAGGACCCAAGAAACATAGAATCCTACAGACAGTGCAGTCATAGAATCATGGAACCACAGATCAAAGCATGCCAGGTTAGAAGGGGCCTCAAGGATCATGTGGTCCAACCTTTCTTAAAAAAAGCACAGTCTAGACAAAATGTCCTAGCACCCTGTCTAGCTGAATCTTAAAAGTGTCCAGTGTAGAGGAACCTACCACTTCCCTGGATACATTATCCCAGTAGCTGATTGTTCTCATTGTGAAAAATTTCCCTCTTGTGTGTCCCCAGGAGTAATTTGTACCCATTACCCTTCATCATTTCCATGTGACTTCCTACCAAAAGGATGTCTCCATCTTCTTTGTAGCCACCCCTTAAATACCAGAACAATAGTGATAAGGTCTCCCCCAAGCCTTCTTTCTCAAAGCTAAACACAGTTTTCTTAGGCTTTCCTCCAATAGGCTTCCAAGTACTTTGATCATCTTTGTAGATCTTCTTATATTTGTCTTTGTTGAATTTCACAGATTTTTGTCAGTCCACTCTTCCAGCCCTATCCAGGTCCTCCTGCACAGTGGTTCAGTTGTATCCCTTCATTTTTATGGGCAAATGCCTCATGGATTTAAGATGAGGAAATGGTGAGACCTAAATAGAGCTAAAAACAACAGAGAACAAAGAGTGAGAAGGGCATTTTGTTTGCCAAAGTTGCTCTTCTGTGTTCTGAACAGATGGCTGACAACATCCTGAGACCTTAGAAAATTGAATCGATGAGAGAAACGTGTTCAGATTTAATTATATGTAATTGTGCAAGGCAAAGAAAGGGTAAAACTAAGCCACAAACCTCAGTGTATTGAGTGAATTTATGTAGTAGGAGTACATAAAAAATTCACTCTTGTTCAATTTTATGAAATTTTCATCACAAAACCTTGTTCTGATTGAATAAATTAAAACCCACATTAACTTTTTTTAAAATAATTAGGTAATTTCAGACATTTGTTCAAAGTCTGATTATTATTCTCATTTCTTAGAAAAACTGGCTTTGGTTTTACAGTATTTGGCAGACTAGAAAATAAAATTATTATTACAAAAATTCACTTAATTACCTAAAAAGTGGCCAGTACAAACCTCTGGTCATTTTTTTGCAGCTCATTTCCTACATCTTTTTGGAAAAAAATCCTGGGCTGGGTCAGTCATTCTGAATAAATACTCACATACGCACAAGTATGTTAGATATTTTTTTCAATCACCCTATTCAAATGTTTGACAAAATAATACTACTGTCACATCAATCAAAGATGTATTTGAGTAAAAGAGATTATATCACGCAAGGATTGTATGTGTAGACAGAGACTGAAAAGTACAACATACTGAGGAGAGAAAGCTAAACAATTGCCAGTCTTCTTATATAAGAAGTTACACTGAACTTCTGACCAAATTGGATGTTGTACTGGCTTTGGCTGAGGTGGAGTTAGTATTCTCTTCAGCAGCCCATATCGTGGTGTGTTTTGAATTTGTGCCTAGAATAGCATTGATACCACACCAGTGTTTTGCCTATTGCTAGTAGGTCTTGCACAGCGCCAAAGCTTTCTCTCTATCCCAGTCAGGAGACTGAGGATAATTGAATCCTCACAAAGGTGAGGATTCCAAAAAAAATCCAACACAAAGGTGTTGGAAAGGAACACAGCCAGGAGAGTTGATCATTGACCAAAAGAACAGCACCTTGCTCAGCAGAAAAGCTGGCATAGAGGAAAAAGAAGGAGTGGGGGGAAACACGGTGTGCTCAAACCCAACCTTGAACTCTTCATTCCCCCAGCCTTGAGAGCCAGGGTCTCAAGAGATGTGGGAAGAGCAATTGCCAGTAAAAAACTGAGACAAAAAGAATGTTGAGTACCTCAGCCTTCTGCCTGTCACTTTTCGCAGGCTACCTGTCTCATTTTTTGGGGGTGTGAAATTTCTTTTGTCTTCATTTTCTGACTAATGTGCCTATGGTCAGATATTCATCCATTTCTGTTAAGATCTGTCATCTTACTTAGAGATGTCCCTGGTTGGAAAGTACTTATTCCATAGACTGAAAATGGAACTAAGAATGAGGAGTCAATACCAGTAACATAACTTGTATGTGAGACATCCTGTTTGCAGCCTCTGCCCATCTGTGAAGCTCTTTTCATTGACATATTTCATGGGTTTTTTCAGTCCATCAGTCTAGAAAATACATTTCCTCGCTTTTGGTATTGGAATCATGTTTTTAGGTAGGCTGAGGAAGGATCAAGAAGTCCATAGATGCAGTGTTATCTTCTCTAACTTTCAGCATCTCAGCAGATACATGCACTGAAAATGGCCTATGATGAGAAGATTTTGCTGGAAAACCATTCTTTCCCTAACTATAAGATTAAATATAAAAATATAATATAAATTTATACAATTGATACTAATTTCAAAGGGACTGATTTTCTCCAAAAAGTACAAATTTAATTATATATCTTTTAGACTGTGATACAATTTTTAGCTTAAAGCCATGAATAAAGTTACATTATGCAGGCACAGAGCTTCTACTTGAGATATCTTTATTTGCCAATTTTCTTCACTTTCCTTTTTAAAAGAAGAAAAACTTTCCTTTAAAAACTTTGGGATACTTCTATCCAGAAGACCAAAACTTTGCAAACAAAGAAGTGATCTTGTGGAGGTTTTCAAAAATTCTGAATGGATAATAGTCAAGGTACACAGTAGGAATATTGACAATGTCATCAGCTGCCTCAGAATAAGAGAAAAAGTCTACTAAGAGGTCCTTATTTTACAGTTTTGTTGACAGACAGCTTTTGGGAAGCTATTCAAGCCTGACAGTGAAGAGATCTGAGGCAGTTCTTCAAAGCAAAATTAGAGGAGAATTATACACGCACACTTGAAAATAGACTTGAACACAATATACAATTTAAGTACTGGAGAGGTTTTACTCTAATTCCTTACTTGCCTGGGTTTATTGGCAGAACCACTGAAGTTACAAAACATAATAACATTAAAATTAAATATATTTATTTCTGTAACAGCAAGCTTTGACTTATACAGATTCTGTGCCTTGTAAAGTGCAAAAGGACAAATAGACTAAATCCATGGCTTATAAAAGGCAGTTTATTCAACAAATTCAATTATTTTATTCAGCAGAGAACAAAAAGAACAACAGCTTCTCAATTTTTTTTTCTTTTAGAAGTAGCCAATTTTGGGAAAAAAATCAATTATATAATAAATTTTTGTTGAAAGCACATTTTCTGTAAAAAATTTATTCCTATCCATTCAGTTTTCTTAAAAATGCAGTCAAGTCAATCTGATATAACCTTGTGAAAATCTGTTAGGTCACGTACAAAAATATTTCCCACTCTTTATCAGCATTGTTAGTGATAATGAACATGGAGTGGTGCTTTTACCCCAGTTTAACAGCCTTGCTGAATAAGAGTTTTGTAATAGTGCATTATCAATTCAACCACAGCTGTACTGGAACACGTAAACTCTAATTGGGCATCCAAGATCTTTGAAGGGAATTAGAAGGGAGCTCTGGCTTTTTTATTTTGTGTGTGGGAAAACCAAATTAAATGGAACTCTTGGTTTTCTTTACTTCTGTCTGGTATCCTCATTTGTGACTGCTGTAATTGATAATCCATTCTCTTTTAACCCTTTCATCTGATCTTTTGCCACCAGAATAGAATTTGCAGCCCAAAAATATATAAACTAATCTCAATAGGAAAGACATAATTATACTACTTTATTCAAATAATTTATATATTATTAATCACACTCTGCATTCAATAATAGTTATTAATTATATATTTGCCAAGGCTGACCTGAAGGAATGTCTAGTAGGGCTTAATGGACATTCATAAAATTTCTAAACATGGTTTTAATCATACACTATAAACAGAGCACTGTAGGGCTTACTAAAGATCCATTTCTTTTTCAGCCATGAAATGTCACATGGATCTTAACCACGGCATTATTAGTTCATTGCAAGAATTAATTGCCCCTCAAAATAAAAAAAAAATAGACTTCTCCACCATTTTTTTATCAAAATGCTTATTCCTTAAAAAAAAAAATTAAAAATGTAATGGAAAGCTGGAGAAAGCAAAGATTAATGCAATTGGTTGAGGGTCTGCTGATGAAGTCAAAAAGTTTGACTTCTTCTAGAAGTCAAACTCCTACTCAAGTTAGAAGGAAGTGAACGAGCCTATAAATTCAGAAAGATGACTTAGCAGTGCACATTTCTATCTGATATGACTCCTTACTCTTTGGGAAGTGTACGTGAATGTGTTTACAAAGTAAGAGTGCAAACAGATTGTGAACATCTCTTGCTTGTTATTTCAGCTGCTACTGAGGTCTCCTTCTCATTCGACGTCGGAAACGGGCCAGTGGAAATCGTGGTGAGGTCTCCCAACCCGCTCAATGATGACCAATGGCACCGGGTCAATGCCGAGAGGAATGTCAAGCAGGCCAGCCTGCAGGTGGACCAGTTACCCCTGGAGGTCCGGAAAGCTCCAACAGAAGGACACACGCGACTGGAATTGTACAGCCAGCTCTACGTTGGTAAGGTGCAGAGGAGGCAGCCAGGCATTGCTCTCACAGTGCTGAACATTCTTTGCCTCATGTCTTGCCAGCAGCAGTTAGTGAATGTGGAAAGCTGGATGCCTCGAGTATTTGTGGGACAGCAAAGGGGGAGAAAAAGAAAAAAAAAAAAGAAAAAAAAAGGACAAATGTGTCCAAAATTACAGAAGTACAAAGATCAACTAAGAGAAAAATATTGTGCATTAGAAACTTGTCCTTTTTGTCTCTCCGCCTGCATCTGCTGGCTGAAAATGCCTCCAGCAGACTGCAGTGCCAAACTCCTTTTTTGCTGAGAGTCTCTTCCCAGACACACACTTGTTCACCACAGAAGTGAAAACTTCTGCAGATTCTTGCCAGGACCGCATGTGCCTGCAGTGCCCATCCTAGCCTCGGCAGCACTTCAGGCTCTTTAGATTTGCTCATTGGCCATACTTTTGCATTCACAGCTCTCACTGCAGTCTTTTCCCTTTAGTCCCGTGGGCTATTTACTCATTTGATGTAGGAAAGCACCACACAGTGTTACACAAATGCATTCCCTGGAACCAAGTTAGTCCAGCTGCTTTCTGGAGCTACTGGTTTCCACTACATTTGGGGCAGGCCATTCCAGCAGCATTTGTATTTCTCCAACTGTGAGCCTCAGGGCTGCAAAGTGCTGACATGCCAAGTGCCATTAGCTGGAATCAGAACTGCATGAAATGTTGAGCAAAGAAGCACTTTCATACCTCTCTAGATATCTGTTACAGGAGAAGAAAGAAGTGAAATGAGGAAAAAAAAGCTTTTCTCACCATGTTAGTCAGCATTCAACAACTCAAATGAACTAAAATGATGTTTAAAGCCTTCATTGCCTTAGTAATCAGCCCAGTGTCACTGCAAACTGTGTATAATGTGTCACCAGATGTGCAGGTGTTATTTACAAGCTCAGATTCTCCTTTGCTGCTGTGATCCTAGTAAATGGCAGTTTCAAAATAAGCTGAAAGATAAAGTTTGTTTAAAAGAGGAACACTTAACCTTTAAAAAAATATCAAGCCTTTTGCTGTAAACAGGAAGAGTTGGGATTTTTTTTTCCTAGCCTGAGTTCTTTGAGAATTGTTGATAATGATGATGTTATTTGTTAATTTTGAATTGACTGTAACACCAGCAATGTTTTGAAATATATAGTACCTTTGTTGCCAAAAAATAAATGTCATAATCTGCACCAGATTTTTTTTATTTCTGAATTACACATATTTCATATAACTTAGTGATTGGAGCACACATACCAGAGAATAGCTTTAAACTTTACCTGGAGTCAGACCTAGAATGGATTGGAGTTGGAGTGCCCAAAATGAATATCTGAATATCGGGGCCCTGGAGAGTAATGCTGAACAAGAGTTGCTTTGGTGCCTCCTTTTCCATTTTCTGTACAAAAAATATCTATTCTTTGGGTGAGCAAGAGGGACTGAGGGGTGATGACTTTGTGTCCTAGGGGCTAGGACAGTCACTGAGAGGGGAATGAAGGTTTTTCATCATTGCAGTATATATAAGTTTACACAGAATATAATCACACCGGAACATCCTCTGCCATGTGCACTCAGCAAGCCTTGCCTGCTCCTACTCCAAATCATCCAGTTACTGGTATTTGGTTTGAAGCAGCACTCTCTGGTTTGTATTTAGTCCTCTTCCCCACTCAGGTAAATATCAGCCCTTGTGCTCTGTGGTGATGAGCATTCAGATCTCCTCGGGGAGTCTCTGGCACCTGCAGCACTGCAGTAATCAAAGAGAGGAGGGATGAGCAGAAAAGATGCCAGGACTCATTGTTATTTACTCACATTTTTTAGTTTGGGTTTTCTTCGATGTTGTTTCTAATCCAGCCTCAAATAAGACTTTCCTAGCTGAAATTACATTTTTTCAGTGAGTGTTTACTTGGGGTGAAAAAGAACAATTCTTGTTAATTGCTATAAAAAACCATCTCAACCCAGGTTGTCAAATGTAGCTTTCCAGTGTTCCATCGTCCAATCTATGCTCTGATAAGTAAATAGTATACATGATGTTTCTTACATGATGTTTCTTGGAAATCAACGTGAATATTTTCTATTGTAACCGAGAATGGAGATTTGACTCCCTTTTTCTTTGTCCATTGTGGCTATGAAAAACGTAATACTGCATAGCATATTATGGCATTATTATTAGCACCCACTATCACTAATCATTAGGAGAGAAAGGCTACACCTTAGCAGTTGAGCCAAGCCCATTTCTTCCACTGTTATCTCTAAAAACATTGAAATAGAAATGAAAGAAAATCTTACAGTGTAAGGTTAGAATCTCAAATGTCTAATTAGTATAAAGCAAGCATTGATTGAAATCTACTCTTTATGCTTGCTGATGGTATGATATCAAAGCACTAGTTTTCACTGATCTGTTGCATTAGGACAAGGCAATTCCTTGCCCTTATAAAGAAGTTACCGCAGGCTTAGCAGGATATTTCATGTGAAGCAACAGCAATGCAATCCATTCAGTGTTGTCTCACAGTTCAAATTTCCCTCTCAGGTGCTGCAGGAGGCCAGCGAGGCTTCCTGGGCTGCATTCGTTCCCTGAGGATGAACGGGGTGACGCTGGACCTGGAAGAGAGAGCGAAGGTCACGCCGGGGGTGAAGCCTGGCTGCTCTGGCCACTGCACGAGCTATGGGATGTACTGTGCCAACGGGGGGAAATGCGTGGAGAAATACAATGGCTACTCCTGTGACTGCTCCAAAACTGCCTACGATGGGCCATTCTGCATAAAAGGTAGATGCCTCGGTGCAGGAGGCAGAGTGGGGGGGAACTGTTTGCCTGAGGGGAAAAAAAACCCACAATGGAATCATTTCTTCAGCTTCATTGAATAAACAAGTAAATCCTTCTTTAATACTTCTTGCTAGCAAGTCAAATTATACACCCATGTGTTTATTTAAATGTGATTATTTAAAACCACCTCTCTTATGAGGACTACATGTTGCCTGTTTAAATCAAATAACACAAGAACAAAATGCATCAGGAATGTCTGTAGTAGTAGCAGGTCTGGCAGAGGGTATTCCATAGTCTTGAACTGTAGAACCAGAAATACCAACTAGTGCAATGTCATGGTAACTTCTTTAGAAGAAAAACATAGACTTAAACAAAAGCTACCTAGTCATTCAGATGTGCAGGTATGATGTTTGGCTTGAATATCTCGTATATTGGGAGGCCAGCATTTGGCTTTAAAATTTTATCCATCCGTAAGTAGATCAAGTCTTTTGGTGCTTCAGACTGGTTAGGGATTGAACCTGCTGGGATAAGGGAAGGCACAGAGCTCCCACATTTATGTCAGTCCTTTGGAAATGCTTAAAATATGGTCTGGAATTTCAAAAGGAGTGATTATAAGAGAACAATGTACTGTGGATGCACAGGTCTGCATGAGAAAGAAAGTCAAAGAGCAAGGAAAAGTGAGATCCAACAATAAAAATTGAGAAGAAAAGTACTAATTTATTTTTTCTTGTTTGACTGTCTAATCCACTGCTTTTCGTAATCATTTTAAAAGCTTTCTCAAAGTTTCAGATAAAAATGTGAAGGCTCTTCTCATCAGTATCCCTGATGTTAAAGAAACCTGTAGCCTCATAAAATGCTCCTCTGCTTTTACATTCTTCTCTGAACCAGGAATCCTGCAGGCAGTCTAGGTCACCAGACACCAGAGTCGCCTCATGAAGCTAATTTGGCAGTAGGGGACAGCACCTGGCCTTTGATGTTCTGGTTTTCAACTCTTTCTTAACATCTCAGGGTTTTTTTCCAACTCAAAATCTGAGAATTATTTTGCAAATATCTATACCCTGCTCTCTTTTAGCCACACTTATAGGAAGTATAAAGTTTATAGCAGAAATAGGCAGTCTTTTTACCTGATGCTGTGTTATGGACTGCATTTCCTCCCCGCACACTTCAGCCACTTTCATTTTTATCCGTGTATGTTCACTTTCATTTCATTCTGCCACAGCAAAACTTTGTCCATTGTTGATGTTGCTCACATACTGGACCATCCTCTTCTAAAAGCCAAGGGATTGTTTTCATATCACCAAATATTTACATCACCAGATATGGATGAATCTCTGGCATGATTATTTTTTAAATTCCAATAAATATGATGTATTTCTAGTGCAGCAGAAGGGAAGCAGATGCTTCTCTAGGTAATGGCTTCCACTGTGCTTGCATGCAGGAATTTCATCACCTTTCACTATGCTGTTCTGCTTCACAGGCAAATTATAAAACATGTCCATTCAGTTCAGGACTGTACATACAGCAGCTCCTGAGAATGTGAATACAGTAATTTCAGTTAATTTAGCAAATGATTTGTCATGAATAGTAGTAATGCATATTTAGTATTTCTGTTCACTAATGCAGTTATATGGTAGAGAAAACCTATTCAGGCTGGAATTAGGTCAATCTCTTACAGATCACGTGCTGACACAAAAAAAAAAAAAGAAAAGAAAAGAAAAGAAAAGAAAAGATAATTACTGCCACGTCATATTCACTGAATTCACTTTATAGCTTTTTTTGTACTGCCAGAACTCATCACATTGACTTTTATTTGTGAGGGTTTTGTTCCTCTTATGGATCAGTAAGCCCCAGCCTTCCACCAAAACTGTCTCTAAGCTGAAGTGTTTCATTTTTCCTGGATGTGGAGCTAGCAGAATAAAAACATACCATTAGGGGAATAATTGAGCACCTAGCACGGGCAAGCCCTGGTTTTGGCTGGCCTGTAAGCACTTCCATAGTAATAGCAGTAATATCTTATATGTTATACTCTTCTCCTTATCAGTGTCCCAGTGCAGCCAAGGGCTCGGGGCTCTGGCAGGGAGACTTTGGGCATGCAGTGAAACTTTTTGTGAGCTGGTGCTCACGCAAAAGTACTCTTGTTAGTGTAGGAATGTCTGTGCCATACGGTTTTTTGCCATTTAAACATGACATCAGATCTCTGCTTTCAATATCAAATCTGTTCCAGGCTAAAAATTACTCTAAATCCTTTAGATCTTATGTACAATGTTTAAAATACCAATTTTCTATGTGTTAGTGCTGAAGACTGCTGTACTCATCTATAATATCTCCAAGTGTGATTTAGTGTGGGTGAGTTCATGAGGCTTCCCTACATAAAGAACAATGGGATACAGAGGAAAAAGCTGGAGGATAAATTACACAAAACAGACTGGGTTTGGGGCATGCTATGATTGAAATAATTGTAAAATCTCTGTAACAAACAATGCTGATAATGAGGTCTTTGGAACAGTTCATTTACAGCCCATTACACTTACATTGTCAATTTGACTTGCATTATGCCTTTTTAATCAAGTAAAGCACTGGAACAACTTATGTGTGTTGTCAAGCTTCCTAGACTTGTGAAAAAAGGGAGTCCTACATTTTCTTTCTAATAGCAACTCCTGGAATCTTGTACTGTGTCCTCTTGGTCTATGAGACAAGAAAGAATGTATTTTCTAGAAACAAAGGACAAACATACATAATGGCAAAAAAATAATAGTGGCAAAACAGCCAAGTATGTTTTAGTTTAAAAAAAATTTTAAAATTTATAAAAATTTGAAAGGTGTTTGGAATTTTTTTTCTGTAAAATAAAAATTATGCCTAAATTTTACTTTAACTTATTTTGATGAAGAGATTGTAATTGCTATATTTCAATCCATTTTTTCATTAACACTTTGACACTTTCCCCTCTGTAAAAGCACTGAAACATCTATGAACATGTTTTCAAATACTGTATGATCTGCTTTCAATTAATTTTTTTCTTTATAATGACAGAGTTGGATACTGCTCTGTCACTTTTATATCCTACACCACAGTATGCTGTTTGTTGCTGTAATGCTGTGTAAGCCTAATACAAGGCAAGCAGGAATATTTTCCTTTGTCACCTTCACTAGGAATTCACATTGGCTGCCAGAAAAGAAAATGGTTAGTGCTTTGCAGGACAGACTAGGGCTTTGTTCATTATTTCACTCATCTGAGTAAATATTACAGGCCAAATAGATCTGTTGATTTGATAATCAGCATTGCCTGACATCCCATTCAAACCAGTATGAGATACTACCAGAAAAATATGCCGCTCAGCTGGAGTGAAAGGTGGCACAATGTAACCCGTACAATATAGCACAGACTTCTCTTCCCATTGATTTTCTTTTGCCACAGGAAACTTTCCTTATCCAAAGGCTTTATTTTGATATTGAAATCACTTGCCTGCAGTGAACTTTTTGGGGTTGGTTACATACTGAAAGTGCTAGCAAAGATGGGAAAATCGAAGGAAAAAAACCATTGCTGTAAGGAAATCACCATACAATGGTTCATGGGTAATAAACACACTTCACAATAAAAGCAGACTTCACATGTTGTGGATTCTTTCACTGATGAAATCTGTCCTGAGAGCCTCTGACTGATGACTGACAAGAAATTGCATTGTCTCCAGCCTTACTAGCAGCACATCACAATGTGAATGATGTTGCAGTGGTCTGGAAATTACACTATTTTTTTACAAGGACAAAAAGAAGCATGAAAATGCAGTCTGACATCTATTTTAACTGTATTTTTCTTTCATATTTGAGGCATATGCAATTGGTTTTACTTCTTTCATTTACTTTACTTCTCAATTGCTCAGAGAAATTGCTCTGAGGAATAGCCGATATGTTTCTGCCGTCCTGCAGATTGCTTTCTGACCTTTCCCTGTCCTTTGTTTAAGCATAAATTGTCTTTTTTTTCCTCCCACAGCTGTCCTATCATCATAAAAGCATTTCTGAGAAAACAATTAATTTTTATCCCTCTAAAAAACAAACTCTTTCCTCCCTTTAAACAAAAACAAAACAAAAAAAACACAAAAA
>VXBC01008437.1:1921-12847 GCA_013399945.1 Ploceus nigricollis | reverse complement strand
TCAGGGGCTGCAGCAGCAGCGGTGAGGTGTGGTCTTTGTTCTAATGGAGAAACAAGCAAACAGAAAAAAGAACAACCAGAAGTCCCAGCCTGCCTTGTCCAGCCCCTTTGGAGGTGGAACTCCTCTCTCCTCTGCAGCCACAGCAATCCAAGCAGCACAGCACAGTGTTAGTGCCCAGAGGGGCCTGGCTGGGGCTCTGCCCCCTGTGCTGCCTCCAGCTCCCACCTGCCTGCTGCAGTTTTCTGCAGGGTATTGTGAAAAACACGTTCACTCTCCTGTGAAAATTTAAGAAGTTTAATAAAGGACCATAGGAGACAAAGACAGTAAAGCAAAGGTTGTTACAGCTGGTTGCATCTTGGCACTCAGCCAAGAGCACACTGTTATCTTCAGGGATACCCCTTAAATACATTTTCCCTTACATCAACCTGTTGCATATTCATAGACCCTATGCATATCCATAACTAGTTTACATATTCCAGGAACTATTTTACATGGTCCCTCCTTGGGTTTGCCTTTTCAGAGCAGGCTTGTTTCTTGGCTGTGGTTTTGGCTCCTTTATCACTTCCAGTTTGGGCCTTGGTCCATACTTCCTTCAGACAGTGAATGCTGATAGTTGGCAAATCTGTAGCAGGTGTAACATCCTTTGTTCATTGGATGTTATCCCATCCAAGCAGCATTTTAACACAAGCATACTTATATCAGCTATTTCACTCCTATGTCTAAGCTTAATTAACAACAGAAATACAAACTATATCTTTATAACAAAGTTACTTTACACATATAGAATCCATTTTAATATTCCTTTCTGCTGTTCTGCACACGGTTGAGGTGTGTCGAGGTATTGAGGATTTTATAATAATATAAAAGGAGCCTTGTGTCTTGGTTTAGAGAAAATTCTAGGAGAAATATGCTCTAAAATGACTGTTTTGTAAAAAGAGATAGGGCTTCAGTAAGTCCTCTTTCTTCTGCCAGTGAGAATACCAGGGGATGAAAGTGAAAAAATGGATACCAGGGGATGAAAGTGAAAAAAAACCCTATTTATTAACAGAAAAAACCAGAAACTACAACCAAAAAAGAAGAAAGGAAAAAAAGGGAAAAAAGTTTTTGAAACTTACACCCCACCTTGCCATGTGGCTGAGAGGCAGAGGTCGTGACTGCCCTTTGTCTATGAGAATGGGAGCAGAAAAGTGTTCATAGAAGCTGGGAACCTGTTGGATTTCTGGCGTGGGTCTTGCTGCAGCTAAAGTTGGTGGATTTTAATTTTTAATGTCCTTTCTCGTGTCGGTTCAGCCCCTCCGAGGCCTCGGGTTCGGGGCGGTCCCGCCGGCTCCCCCGAGCGGGGGAAAACGAAAAAAGAAGCAAGCCGAAAGAGTTCAAAGAAAACAAACTGCTGAGAGGATGGATTCCCGGTACAGCCTCCAGGCCAGGGGAAGGGAAGGGAAAAACCCTTTTGCTTCACACTAGCAGCAAAAAACCCCAACCCAATCCAACAATAGGAACAATGTAACATCCCGGTCCACCCGGAGCACCCACAGAGGGAGCTTGAACAGAGCCAGCTCAGGAGCTCAAGGGTCCCCACCCCACCCCTGGTTCCACCTTAAAGCTACAGCATTCGTTTTCTGGGCATAAAGCCGAGATAAGGGAATAAAGCATCATCATAAAACCACCCCAGGACACGTTGCTTGTACCACTGTGCTCTCAAAGCCAGGCTGCCTGCTGACTGCAGTGAGCTGTAAGTCTCTTCAGCCAGGCTCACAACAGGGGATTTCTGCTTCCGTGGGCTCTTGTAGAATCAGAGTAAAGTGATAGTGAAATAACACGGTGACAGACTGCTTTTGGAAGGGACCTTAAAGACTATCTAGGTCCAACCCCCTTCCACTAGACCAGGTTGCTCTAAGTCTTCTCCCAAGCAGGCCTTGAACACTGCCAGGAATGGAGCAGCCCCAGCTTCTCTGGGCCACCCGTGTCAGTGCCTCATCATCTTCACAGGGAGGAATTTCTTCCCAGTATCTCATTCTCTGGACTTACCCCGGAGCTGGAGGAAGCTCTAATAAGGAGTGTCTCCAGAACAGAGCAGAGGGGCAGAATCCCCCTTTAACACACTGCCCACGCTGTTGGGGATGAGCCCAGGACAGTGTTGGCTTTCTGGGCCCCCAGTTGCCATGGCATGCTGAGCTTCTTGCCAACCCATCTCCCAAAATCCTTCTCAGGGCTGCTCTCCATCCATTCTTCCCCAGTCTGTTTGTGTTTCAGGTTGCCCCAATACAGGGGCAGGTGGCCTCGCTGAACCTCCTGGGCTTGGCACGGACCCACCTGCCCAGCCCGTCCCAGCGCAGGGATTAAACACAGAAACAGCCTGAAACAACGTATTTATTTTGAGGTGAAGAGAATTTTCAGTCAGTAACCCTCACCCCAGCAGCAGTGCAGTGTTACCAACAGCCATCACCTTTTCCCCATCCCCAAGGTATTTTTCATCTTTCCCAGACTTTAAACAAACTTTTCCAAGCTCAGCCTTGAGACCAGGCCACTGCATTGAGCTCCTCTCCATGTCAAGGTCAAGGCAGTTGGTTCTCCCCTGTGAAGACTCATCCCCTCACTCCTGGGCTGCCTCTGGTGCTGCAGACTGCTTGCTTTGGTTGTCACCCTTCTTTTTGTGCCCCGAAACGATGTCGTCAATACGGAGGAGGAGAACTGCAGTCTGCAGAGAAACCCCACACCCAGGGCTCAGCTGGAGCTCATCACAAAAGACAAAACCCAACCTGCCCAGCTTTCACACCACACAACCAATCAGCCTGGGTTGAAATGGTTCTTTCAGCACAGGAGAAGGGAATGGTGTCTCACAGGCTTGTGGGAGCAGCAAGGGGCTGGCTTTCCCACCACCGTGGAAACAAGGACACCCATTTTTTCTTGTTGACTGACACAGAAGGGACACAGTATCCCTTCGAAGAACAGCCTTTGATCCACACCAGCAAGGTAATGGCAAGATCTGTAATGAGAAGGGCTGCTGAGACATGGCAGCCCCAGCCAGCCAAAGGGATAAAGCTCCCATGACCACTGATGATTCCAGCATGTTGCTGGTGCAGGATTGCTCAGGCACAGCTCTGTCTGGCACTGGAAGCAGTGAGAGCAGTCTGCACTATTTGCAGGAAATGGTGGGATGAAATACGATGAAATTCAGCTGCAGGATCAAAAGCCCTGGGAAAGCCTGAGTCTGGGCTCCCACATCCCTCATTATCCCACCTCCAGCAACAACCAGCTCAGACACCAGCATGCCCTGCACTGAGTGTGATGCCCACCCAAACAGCCCAGCATGCAGGGAAGGATGTCCTCCTCTTCCAGATGATACCCACAGAGGCTCTGAAGTTTCCACCTCTCCTTACCTCCACAGCTGTTTTGTAGGTCTGAAGTTTGACAGCCAAGGGCTCCCAGATCCCCAGCTCCTTCATGTCAACCAGGGCTCCAGTCTCCCCATTCACCCCCCATGTCTGGCTTCCTTCCTGAGTGTGCTTGGCCTGGAAGAGAATGACAGGTCACCACCAGTGGGGTGAGATGGCAATTTCCCCTCTGGAGTCTCAAACTGACTACGGGCTGAGGAAACTGCAACAGATCATTAGAATATTCTTGGTTTTGGAGTTTATACAAGAACATGTTCCTGACAGCACAACAAGGGCACTGTTCTGAACGGTGCCTGATCTGAGGAGCTGGGTGAAGCAGGGAAGGGCTGACTCTCTCCTGGTGCCCCTGGCACACGCCTTACCCTGAGTGAAGTCAGAACACGGATCGTACTAGCGCCACAGTTCTGGATCAGCGTCCGGGGAATGACTTCCAGAGCCTGGGCCACTGCACGGTAGGGCCACTGCTCCACGCCTGTCATGCCCTTGGACTTCTCTGTCAGGGCGTGGGAAACGGCCATTTCAGTGGCTCCCCCGCCTGGCACCAGCTGCGGATCCATGAGGACGTTGCGGCACACCTGCATGGCGTCCTGCAGGTTGCGCTCCACCTCCTGCAACAGGGACAGAATCACAAAACTGTTGAAGCTGGAAAGCCTTCTAACATAATCAAGTCAAAACACTCCCCCAGCACTGCCAAGGCTGCCACTAACCCAAGTCCCAAGGTGCCACATCCATATATTTGCTAAATCCTCCAGGGATGGTGACTCCACTACTGTCCAGGGTACCCTGTGCCAGTGCCCGACCACATTTCCCATGAAGGAATTTTCCCTAATATCCAATCTAAACCTCCCCTGGTACAACTTGAGGCCACTTCCTTCTGCCCTGTCACTTGTTTCTAGGGTGACCCCCAGTGGGCTAGACCCTTCTGTCAGGTAGCACTAAATAGGGAGCAATAAGGTCCTTGCTGACCCCCCCCAGCTGCTCCTTGTGCTCCAGATCCTCCCTCAGCTCCACTGCCCTTCTCATTATTAACTGGAGCACCACAGCAGCTGAAAGCCCAGCCCAGTCTGCTGGCCATGACTCACCATGAAGGTGGCTGGCACAGGAGGTGAAGCAGCCCATGTGCTCACTTACCGCTAGGATTTCCTTGCTGGCTCCCCTCAGGATAATGGTGCAAGCCTTAGGATCTTTGCAATCAGTGATGAAAGCAAAATACTCATCTCCTATTTTTTTCACTTCAAAGAGCCTGGCACCGGTTCCCACATCCTCCTCCCGGAGCTCATCGGTGCGACTGACGATGCGAGCCCCACAGGCCCTAGCACACCAAAGCATGGCATCAGAAATTATGATTTCTCACAAATCAGAACTGAGAAAGAGATCAGAACAATTCTGTGTCATGCACAGTGGGAATGGGCTCCAGACAGGAGCCAACACTTACCTGGCAATCCGGTTGTTGTCGGTCTTCCGCACCCTGCGGATGGCGGTGATGTTGGCTCTCATCAGGTAGTGCTGGGCCAGGTCTGAAACCAGGTTTGTGTAATTTCAGTAATGAATCAGCAGTATCATGTCAAACTTCATCTGTTTATCAGTTATCAATCCAGCTATTTTAATTCCAGTCTATGAAGCAAAAGGGGTTACAGGAGAAAAGCACCTAAATGCAGCTTTTTAAACCAGGCTGCATGGCAAAATGGTAGCACAGCTCTCCAGGGGTTAAGACTCAGCTTCACTTGTATTTTGGTATCTTTCCCAAATGCTGGAAAAGCAAAATATTATTGTAGGAGTCTACTTTCATAAAGCAACATCAAGGATGAACTTCAATGCCTGCAGTGTACACCTATTTGCTGGGGTACACCAGGTTTGGGAGGAGTTGTATTAGTTTGCTGTTGTGGTTTTTTTCAGTTTTGGTTGGGTTTTTTCCAAGTTCCTGAGCAGTGCATTTAACACCATGAACCTCACTGAGATGAATTCAACACAAAGGATCACATGTGCTATTACCAGAAACTCCTTTTTCTGTGATGACCAGATCTGGCTTGACTCTTATCAGATCCTCACACATCTGCTGAATGTACTCTTCCTCCATCTGCAGGATTCGGGCAAAGTCTTCCTCCCGAGTAATTTCAATGTCAGTCTGTACAAAAGAGGTGTAAACAGCTCAGAGTCTTCATTCCAGCCTTCACTGTATTAGACACATTTCCCCCAGCTTCAAGCAGCTCAACTCCTCCAGTATAACCAGGGAAAGAGTCTGAAGAAAACCACTGATCAAATAAACTGTGCCAGTTGAGCATTAACCTTAGCTCAAGCTCAGAAATATTTCTTTTGCTCTTGACCAGCACTTAAGATACACAAATCACTGTAGCTGCTTCAATGAGTCAAAACCCTGTAGCCTCACTCCTATTCTTCTGGAGCCCACAGCAGAATTAGCCCCCACATTCAACAGGACTCTAAAAGGTAGAACACAGAAAGCTTTTCACCACCTGCAGTTTTAACAAGCCACCTGCATTTGTTCGTTTTACTAATTCTAAATTAGGAGATCAACCTGCAGAAGTCTCCACCAGGACTCACTTTACCTGGCTCTCTCCTTTCTTGTACTCCAGTGAACAATCCAGAAGGACGATACGTGGATTCTTAATAAGGCGGCGCATTCTGGGATGGGTCACATCTTTGTTCACCATAATTCCACGCAAAACGCACGAGTCTTCGCTGAAACCACCTGGAATCTGACAGACACAAGGGAGAAAAATCAGGTGAGTCAGTTTATTCCACAAAAACTTGTGTATCTGAAAGTATCTCCTGAAGCTGTCCCACATCTAGAAAAGGGAAAACATCTCCCAAGAAACCACGGTGCATCCAGATCACTACACAAGTTTAATTTTAAGCACACACTGACTTAGATTTTAAGTGGGAAGCCATGAAAGAACTTAAGAAACTTTTAACATTTTATTTTCTGACAACATGTTTCATTTTCCATCTTCCAAATCCAACTGAAATTATATTTTTGACAGGTACTCTAAAAGAGCTGAAATAGCAGCCCCCGTTGGCATTGTAAATGAGCACGGCTGACAACAATGACTGAAATATCTTCAAGGATTATGTCTGTGGACTGCAGAGAAGTAACACAAAATTCTTCCCAATGCACCCTATAATAAACTAGTTCAGAACAAGAAAGGAGCATGAGGATAAGAAACAGTTCAGGACAAACTCACCTTTTCTACTTTTGCATATTTTTTAATATCAATTTCTTTTCTGCCATTTTCTTCAAACTCCACAGTTTTAACAGCATCAAGAGCAATGCTGCAGGCCAAGTCAGACCAGCGGTTTATTGCCTTGGTGTTAATTGCACTCTTAATTATTTTAAGCATCATCTCTTTATTGTTCACATCCACTGGAGTGCTGAGATAAAGGAAAAACCAAAGAGCAAACTGAGTGTTAATTCCAAGCAACAATCTAACCCTTTTGACTTCCTGTCCAATTTTGCTAAGTTGTATTTGACTAACAAGGAGCAGCTCGAAGCAGTACAAAAGTCCACATCCCTCCTCTCTAACTTCCACCAGCCCATACTTACCCAATTTTCTTTAGAATACTGATCATGTCATCAAGAGCCTTACGATAAGCCCAGATGATCACAGTTGGGTGCATCTGCTGTTCAAGAAAGTGTTCAGCAACAGAGAGCATCTCTCCAGCTAAAAAAAAATTAAAAATAAATCAAAATCCCCCAAGTAAGTTAGTAGGATAATCAACAGTCAAGAAAGGAGAGCACATACCAGAAAAAATATATCTTCTATCCATGCAGAGAGCTCTAACATCACCTATACCTTTCTTTACACTTAACTGTGGTTATCATGGGGAAAGAACAACTTTCCAAAGTGTGGAGCTGATCATGTTAGGCTGTCATCAACCTAGCATGCTCCTGCACAGTAAAAAAAAAAAAATTATTTCAAGGTTAATTTAGTTATTTAGTAAATAACTAAATGTGTCTCATCATGGGCTCTGCTTACAAAAAAGGGTGAACTTTAGCCTTTATGCAAAGTGTTTGAGTCCATCTCCTCACCAAGAATGATGACAGATGTGGTCCCATCTCCAACTTCTTCATCCTGAGTGCGGCTGATCTCTATCATTGATTTTGCAGCTGGATGCTGGACTTGAATCTATGTAGGAGCAAAGGGCATGGATTTGTCCCAGAATATTAAAGCAGAAATGTCTCACATCACTCAATGGAACAAATACCACACCTTTAATACAATCAAAGGCATTCTGCCCAACAACAGCAAGGCTTTTTCTTCCTTTTAACTAACAAAACCAAGCCCTTGTGTTTGACAGGATTGTGCCTCTCCACTGTTTTTCAGGCATTTCAGTTTTTAGGATGTTCTTTTAACAGCTCTTGCACCAGACAGACAATAATGATTTCTAGGTCTCATCATGTGGCACTGTGAACACCACCATCTACTCAGAAGGTCTCAGTGCAGCTGATAGTAGCTCCAATTACCAAAGAATTTGCATCAATCTTGTAAACACTCCAAGAAAACTTCCCCCTCTAGGATCAAACCTACATTTCTGTAGAGCAAGAATGCTTGCTGGATATGTTTCATTTCTCCCCAGGGAGAACCTTTCTTGGAGCAGCTGGTTAGCACTTGCTGGCTCTCAGGAAAGGTGGGGAGATCACACAGCTCCATTGTCACCCAAGATTCAGGCACATACTGACAATATTGAGCAAGAAAATCCTTTAGGAGAAACTTACTTCTCTAAGAATAGCATTGCCATCGTTGGTCATCACAATCCCACCCATGGGGTCCAAAAGCATCTGCAACCACAAGAGAACCAACACTTGATTGCTCTGTCCCATGTGTGTCTCACTTCTAGTCAGCTGCAGCACAAGTTCTTACCTTCATCATTGCTCTTGGTCCTAAACATGTTCTGATAATGTCAGCAATAGTCTAGGAGGAATCAAAGAAATGAGGTAATACAGGAGGGCATCAAAAAGTCTAAAAAAAAACCCCAGAGTGAAATCAGCAGCCCCTGCAAAGTTTAAATCATCCAACAACTCTGCTGTGGTTGAGATGCAGCCATGGTTAAGAATTGTATGGAAATGAGAATATGGGGATTATCAAGACACTGGAACCACACTAAATTATTATCTCAGTCAGATGTCAAAACAGAGACACTTTCAGACTTTGTGGAGAAAGGGGGTTTGGTTGGCTAAATCCCTCCATGGTTATTTATAGGGTACCCATTACATGAACAATGCAGATATTTTGGTTTTATACAGAATTTTTATGTACTAGGATAAAAATCTGCTGCTAACATAGAAAATGATTTTCTATGTTGCTTCTTCTTCTACTCTATATCATATCAAATAGAGAAAATATGTTTCCATTCCAGTTTTCCCTCTGAAATATATAAATATGCACACACACAAAGGATCAGAACAGCCTGAGAATTTGGTACCTTTGCAGCAGTGATGTTTCCTGTCTGGACTTTTCTTCCAGACTCACGTTTTGTATTCTGACCTAAAGGATACAGAAAAAGTAAAATTAACCAAGTACAATCAATTACAAAACAACAAGGATGCAGTCACCTCTCAGTCACACATTCAACATGTGACCAGTTTGAAATTCAGAGTTTACAATACAAACAAATTTTATTTGTTTAAAATACAACACAAAGTTTACAAATTACAATATTGTATTTGTACAGTACAAATACTGCAGTCATGATGAGAAATACACTGATAGAAAACTGCCAGTGAAAAACAACATTCCCTATTATAACAGAACTCCTTGTTAGCATCCTGAGGCAAAGCTTTGCAACCCTGAAACAGGATCTGTTACCCCAGAAAATCACACTGCAGTGACTCACTAGGATCTGCCAGATCTCACAGAGCCAAGGAGCTGCTATTGTACAGTAGAGTTCAGTCAAGAAATGTTACAGAGGCTCATGTTCAGTAAGCAGAACTGGGTGAACATAAAGTTAACCCATCAATGTTATTTTGGCACATGAAGGTGAGCAGCAGCTGGGGTACCAAGTGGCTCACAGCTACTGCTGCAGACCAGCTGTCAAAACTCAGCCCTAGAGCATATTTGGGCTCAGGGATGCTTTTCTGCTATTACAAGCCTGGCCCGAGCATGCCCAGATTTATTCAGGAGCAGATGCATGTGCACAGGGAGGTGTAAGACAGAACAAAAGGAAACAACGGTAAGAGCAGCACCACGACTCAGGCAAGCAGGCCTACAGAAAAGGGGCAGTGGGCTACGACAGTCTGCATATTGGGTTAATAGAGAAGAGAATGGATGGAGAAGAGAATGAGATACCCAAACAGAAAAAAAAACCCTGGGAATACCTCATGTTGGTGGATGGTGAGAGAATCACAGAATGGTTTGGGTTGGAAGGGACCTTAAAGACTATCTCATTCCAAAACCCTTTCATGGGCAGGGACACCTACTAGAGCTCCAAGCTCTGCTCAACCTGGTCTTGGACATTTCCAGGGATGGGGCAGTCACAGCTTCTCTGAGCATTGTGTGCCAAGGCCTCACCACCGTCACAAGGAAGAATTTCTTCCCACTATCCCACCTAACCCTGCCCTCTGGCAGTGGGAAACCATCCCCTCCTACCCTATCACTCCAGGCCCTTACCTAAATCCCCTTTCCAGCTCTCTCGGAGCCCCTTTAGGCCCTGGAAGAAGCCCTAAGGTCCCTCTGGAGCCTTCTCTTCTCCAGGCTCAACATCCCCAGCTCTTCCAGCCTGTCTCCAGAGCAGAGGAGCTGCAGCACTTTGGAGCATCTCCGTGGATTCCTCTAGACCCGCTCCAGCAGCTCCGGAGGCCCAAGAATTGGGGTTCACATGCTTCCAGAACGGGGCAGTACAAAGGCAGTACAAAAACGTGCTGAGGAAGACGCGAGAACAGCCGAGAGCACAGAAGGCTGCCAGAAAAGCTCTGAGCGCAGCGGGGCTCCGAGATCTCCCGCACAGGGCGCGGCAGAGGCTGTGGGCTGGGAGCTGCGAGGGGGAGCTCGGGCCGCGCCGGGGGCGGCAGCGATACCCAGCGGATCCCCGGCAGCACCGGGGGCCCGGGCCGGACCGGGCCGCGAAACGGCGCCCGGCCATGAGGAGACCCAACATGGCGGCGAGTCCGGCGAGCGGCAAAGCGGGGCGGGGGCCCGAACCGGCCATCCCCTCACCCTCCGCCCCGGCAGTCCGGGCCGGGCCGGCGGAACTTACTGAGAACCAGGACGGGGCGCGGGCCCATCATCGCGGCGGCTGGAGCACGGCGGACCCTTCTGGAGCCTCGCAGCGCCGCCACACCGCGCAGCCCCCCCCTCTCCGCGGTCAATGGCGCGTGAGCGCGGCGCCCAATCAGGGGAAACGCCCGGCGCGCTCGGCTGGGAAGTGACGCTGCGGCCGTGGGGAGGGGAGGGGACGGGAGGAACCCTGCGCAGCCCCGGAGGAGAGGCGGCAGGCCCCGCGGGGCAGGCGCGGAGTGGACATTTCGCTGCCGCCTCTCCGTTGCATCCGGAGGGCACCGGGTCCGAGAGGTGCCACG